>JANTPZ010005380.1:0-12656 GCA_025593235.1 Vachellia pachyceras
TTGGATTCGGTAAATATGGATACATATCATTTCCTTTAGCCACGATAAAGCTTATTACATTGACAATCAGAGATGATTTCATCAAAAAATAATCAAAGATGATGAAATCTAGAAATGAACAAGACCAAAAGGAGCAAGTCTTGATTGTGGTTGAGAATTCCAAGCAAAGCACTGACCACCTAAGCGACAAGGACCATGCTCATATATCTCCCAAGTACACTCATCACAATAATCTCGTTTCTCTACGTATATGTCAAAGTGATGAAGTTGAGATGATGGCCACCAAAAACTGCAAAAATACAATTTACGCATAAAAGGTAATTCGACGAAACTGAATTGAAACATTTGATTATATTCTAAATATCGCTCTCCAAAATCATGATGCTTATCTTTGCAATGAAGATGTAGAATCTGATTCTTCGGTAATTTATTATAAATAAATACTATTCTTTCGAAAGGGTGCAACTCATCATCACCTTCAGCTTTTAACATTGCAGGAGCTATGACTAATAATATCAGAATCATAAATTTGATACTTGTAGCCATATCTTGTGATCTTCTTAGTTGATGCAGCAAGTTCACTCCGCATTCCTTCCTTCTTATATGACTAACCATCACGGGAAATTAGGAAAGTTTATTATGTATGGTCAGAATGATTTATTACATTCATAGAATTATCTTTAATAGGATTAATGGCAAAGGTATGCGATAAATGCATGCCTTACGGTTGCTATCAGTTTTGTATTCATTACCCCTTGATCTTATTTATAAATAATTTTCAACATATTTCACACAAATCAAGAGAAACGTTAAATTTCGTTAACTTCCCTTAAAATTATGTAACTTTCCAACTTTATCCATATTTGATATTTGCTATAATACATGAGAGCAAAATTAACACATAATAAATTAATAGTAAAATTGTACATTCATATAAACAATTAAATGAAGCAACTTGTAAATATAATTGAATAATTTTTTTCTTTCTTCCTTGTAAATAGGACCAAAGGAGTGCTTATTAGAAAAATTTAGAGCTGCCTATACTAATCCCATTGAGGCACTTTTTTCAAGAAAAATTGAGAAGTACTTGTTATAATTTATTGAACGAGGTATTAATTACATTTCATAAAACTGTCCCTAATCCTTTTTTTAATGTTTGAAACAACTTTCATTTTTTTTTTTGGTTTCTAAAGATGTAATTTATGGTTTTAAATATGGGTAAATTTTGATCTTTTACTTTCAAACAAATTTAATGAAATCTATCTCCCTTGTAATTGGAACAAGAGGATGCATATTCCTTGTTTTTTAATTGATAAGGTTTTAGGGTTTACTTAATCTCGGTACGAGACATGCTAACAATGACTTATAAATAAGGTAAGTATTGGATAAAGATAAAGTTAAAAAAAGTTGAATTTTAAGACAAAGTTAATGAAATTTAAATCATTTTTATGTATATGAAATATGTTATAAATGCCTTATAAATTAACATAGAGCAGGAATTAATGCTATGTTTGGTATGGTGGAATTGGAAATGTAATTCATTTCCTATGTTTGGTATGGTGGAATTGGGGGTGGAATTGGAAATAGAAATGGAATTCAAAATGGGTAGAAATGAATTCCATGAAGTAACCCATGTAATTGTATTCAATTCTATGGAATTGATTTTTGACCCCTCATTTTTTCTTATATTTATATTCATTTCCATCCTCATTTCCATCATCATTTCCATTTCCATCTCCATCTCCACCAAAATCAATTCCAATGTAACAAACGAGCAATTAAGGGCCCGTTCGGGGTGGTGCTGAGTTTTTGGTTTTTGGTTTTAAAATGCAATTTTGAAAGTAAAACGTGTTCAAAAAAATGGGTTTGAGTTGGTTTTTAACACAATTTCAAAACATATTTTATCCAGATTTGAAAACCACAAAAAAAAAGGTTTTCAGATTTTAGTTTTGGTTTTGAAAAATTTATTACCCCTCCCAACGATATTTCTCCTTCTTTCTTCATCATCTCTCACTCAACCGTCATCACCTTTCCCGCACCCCCAATTTTGCCTCTCCCACTCCCAACTTTGGCTCTGTTTCTGCCCCTTTGACTCCGATTCCACCTTATTCAAACCCTACTCCTCCTCTGCCATTGACACCCGCAACAAATCCAAGCCACCCACGCCACATGAATCGATAACGAATCCAGCCTCCACTTACTCTTACCCCAATCATCGTCCCGCCTTTATTACAGGCGGCAGGTTGGCTCTAGCTCGCCACGCCTTTTTTTAAAAAAAATTATTTTAAAAATAATATTTTATATATTTTTCTTACCTTTTTCATCTCAATATTTTTTCAAAGTATGATAAATAATACTTAATACATTCAAAAATAGTATATAATATTTTATTTTTCATACCAACTTTCTATACTATTATATTTAAAATTATAACAATACATTAATATTTATATTTTTGTTTTAAAACATAAAAAGTCATTATTTAAAATTTATCAGTAGAAAAGAAATCATATGAGTCAATTAATATGATATGACTATATAATCTTATGAAAAAATTGGAAAAAAGCAAAAAAGAAATTTAATTTTTAAAAATAAAAAATATATATGTTGGCAGCCCGCCAACCCGCCAGTGGCTGTTGCAGCCCGCCAATAGGGGAGGGTTGGCGGGCTGGCCCTTATTGTCAGTACTACTTGATGTTAATTCTATCATTTTTATATTTTTATTTCAAATTTTTTATTTTTATAATATTTTTTTATTTTTATTATTTTTTCATCATTTGATAGTAGCATAATTGATTTGACCTACCTTACCTATTTCTAATTCACAACACATTTTTCAAATTGGAAACCAAAAAACTAAAAACAAAAACTAGTTTCTGTTTTTAAAAATTTTGAAACTTAAAACTCAAAACCATCCCGAAACCAGTGATTCACCCATTTAACTGAATGCCATTAATGAGCAGCATCATAATTAATGACAATGCATTTATTACTTTATTAAGTACCATAATGATAATGAATATGATGAGATGCATGCATTAAATGAACGGCATTAATGAAGGGCAGTATAACGTAGCACACCATAAGTCGAAGTCAAACTGTTGAATGAAACATGAAGCCATGAAAGTTTACTATCTAACGTCAGTTTACATCTAAAGGTTTATTATCAGCATTTTTTCTCATTCTTATCGTTTACATCTAAAGTCAGTTTGTTTGTATGATCGATGATAGGGTTGTTAAAAAATACCCAGCCTAACCAGAAGAAACTCCATCCAACCCGGAAAAAAGTAGCCCAAACAAAAAGAACTGGACCAGACCAACTTTGTAATCAGGTCAGACTAGGTATCGGGATGACACTTCAGACCAGATGATCTGGTTTGCTCCGGTACCTACAACTTTTAAAATATAAATTTTTCCCAGCCCTTTCTCTCTCTCTTTTTAATATAAAAATCCCTTTCCCTATCACTTTTCTTTTTCCTTCTGTAGTTCTACCTCTGTTCCTTTCTTTCTGAGTATGGGTTTTGTGTTGTGCTGGTGAGTGCTTTTCATGGTGTGCTTTATCCAACAGTTTTATTAAAAGAAAAAAAACAATCTGGACCAGTCCAGTAAACATTGTAAACCAAGTCTAACTTGGTTTTGGTCCAATAAGCATTAATAGCAACTTGATCCTTCTTACAAAATAGACTTTGGGCTAATACTTAACCTGGTCCAACCAAACCTAATTTGTGTAGTCCTAACCGATGGTATATCTTTTCCTATAATGTCACATAAATAACAATCGTCTAATGGAGAAACAACATCACTTGATTGCACGTCCCTTTATTATCCAATGTTAAATACCTTATTTGATTGACATTGTATGTGTTTCTTGCACTAGTGATTAATTGGTATTGGTAATTTATTTAAGTTTATAGGGCTTTTTTAATCACCTTAGCTGTACTTCTTTTGATCCACAATACAAGTCACTTTTAGAAAATTCTTTTATTTACAATACTTGGATTGTAATTAATGCTTATTTCTGAACTAAGAAAAGTTTAGTTGGGTCATAAAGTAATTAATAAAATTACTACCCGGTGTATAGTGCTGGCAGTTTCAAAGTACGGAGAACAACAGTGCCCGAAAGCCCCAAAAAAGTATTTTCTTAGAAAATTAATTACGGAAAATTCGGGACGAATTTTGAGGAACGGAAAAGAGCTTAAGAATCAGGAAAAAATATAGAATTTTTCCGTGTCCCTTAAGTCAAATTGGCCGCCGGAAGCCCATTTTACAGTGTTGCATGCAAATCGAGGAATCCTGACGATTTACAAAGAAAGCCAAGGGTATTTTGAGGAAGGGATGACTCCACCTAGGCAAGGAGCTTAGGGAATGGCATCACATGAAAGAAAAGTCTCAGGAAAAATAAAAAGGAAATTTTTTGAATAAAGGTTACTTTACGGAAATGCGTGCCACCGGATCAAGTAACTGACCGGGCAAAAGCCTAGTCAGCCCAACCAAGCTTCTAGAGGAAGCCAAAGAGCACTTTTTCAGCAAAGAATGAGACAAGGACAAGTGGCACAATATGGATCAAGTGTTTCAAGACTTGGTCTCCAAGTTTTAATTTCCATCACACATTATTGCAAGAAGCAAATTAAATTAGAAAACTCTCCTCTCTCCCTCTCATTTTCACGCCACTCTCCCTCTCTCTCCTTGGCCAGATTTTTCTCCTCCTTCTCTCTAAAAATTAGCCCTCCCCAAGCAAGAAAGAAGAGATTCAAGGTTCCACAACACAAGGTAAAGTGTTTTATCAACCAAATCTCCCTCTTTTCTTGAGTCTTGCAACTACTACTACCTTTTCTCTTGAGTTGTTCCTTGAATGAGCCTCTCTTTTGGAAGATGATGGCTAGGATTTCAAGAGCTGAAAATGGAAAAGAGAAGGTTTTAAAAGTGGTCAATGGTTGCAAGCTCTTCCTTGAGGGGTAAAAGATAGGTTGTTGGTTGTTGTTGGTTGATTTAAGTTGTTGTAAAAATTATGGAAAGCTCAATTTTATGGGGAGGTGCTGCCCAAATTTTGATTGATCTAAGAGGAGATGTTTTTGAGTTAATCAAAGTTAAGAAAAAGGGTTTTGGAAGTAAGGAAACATAAGGTTACATGAAGAAAGTTGAAAAAAAAACCCATTTCCCCCCTTTTTCATTCTTCTTCTCGGTCAAGGCAAGAAAAAATGGAAGGAATGAGTTTTTGAGTGTTTTGATGGTTCCAATGGATTTAAAATGATGTTTTGTGTAGGATAAAGCCAAGAGATGGATTTTAGAAGTTTAAGGGACCATAAAAACCAAGACTTGAACTTGTAGGACTCTTGAAAAACCTACAAGGAGTTCTATGCGTTTTTACAAGTTTATGGCAACTTGTTGGTTGTGTATTTACATGGATCTTATGCCATGGTTTTTAGAATTTTAAGACCCTCAAAAGCACACTTGGAAGGGATCCTAGAGAACTTTGGAGTTTAAGTTAAAAAGGAGAAGCTTAACAAAGGTAGCAATACTACTAAACTAAACTTATGTTTTATGAAATTTTGTTGTGAATGGTGCATGATTTTTGTGATGAATGAAGTGAATGATATGAGTATGAAATGTGATATTGATTGCTATGGCCATATGCATACAAAAATGTAGTTTGAACATATCATATGTTATATGCTCATATACTTGTTTAAAAGTTGTTATATGCATATTCACAATACTTTTGTTTAGCTAGTTTTGCTATTGGGATTTCAAAATCTCATTATCCAACTAACCATGTAGGTGAAATCACAAGCAAGGGTAAGGAAAAGGTTCTTGATGCTTGAGGATGATGCTTATACTTGCTTGATTTTGTGTAAATATGCCAAATGATACTTTGTCTTTGAAGTTGCTATGTTTGTAACTTAAACCCCCAATGGGGGGGACATGTGAATATGGATTATGCATGCATGCATGAAAATGAGCTAGGAAGGCTAAAGGATGATAAGAAACCAATTATGTATGCCAAAGGCAAGTTCATGAACCAAAAAGAGGTTTGGTAAATTTTTGGAAAAATTGGTTTTCAAAGTTAAAAGGGTTCCAAAGGCCCTGAAAAATGAACCTAATTCAGGTAGGAATTAAAAATAGCAAATGGACTCCAAATGAGCTGAAATGTTCCAGCCAGAAACTACACATCCTAAGATTTAAAATTATATAAATTTTGCAAAATTTGGATGTCTATTTTGAGAGATATGATTTTCCAAAGTTTGAGGTAAAATCTGAAAAACTGGAATGAACCATTTCGGACAGTATGTGGTTTTTGAATAAACTGATTCAAATGGACAAGTTTTCGGGCCAATGAGTATTTTTCCCCTATAGGTCACTTAATAAGCTAAATTTAGAAATTCTAACCACTCAATTTCTATTTTTTTAGAATTAATTATGATTTTTCAAAGTTAGTCCAGAAATCTAGAAAAATGGCATGTGAATAGTAACCAGCGTTTTATACGTTTTTGAAAATCTAAGTTCACATAGAAAGCCCAAATTGAGTATCCAAAGCCCAAGAGTGGTCCAAAAGTGATCAAATACAAACAAATAGGGAATAAATAGGAGGTGTTATATTTGGTGGTATCAGAGCATACGTTTTGGAAAACTTATGTTCGTTATGGGCCCACAGTAACACTAAATTATGTAGTATTGTTGTGTTATTATGTGAATTGGTTGATAAGTGCATTGCTTGCTTAAGATTTGAGTGAAATAAATTAGTTATTTATATTCCGGATAGACGTATGTAAATAGATGAGCACGAACCCTAATAGCACCAAGGGTATGGTCTCCGTCGGCCACCGAATCAGCTACTAGAGATGAGAGGAAGAGGAGACGGAGTGATTAATGGGTGGATCTAGCTAGTGATTGTGGTCGAGTATGGTAGATAGTGATCGGAGGTTGAGAGAATGAGAGGGTGATTTGGGTATGAGACAAAGGTGGGAGAGAGTGAAGAATGATCCGAAAATATGGGGGGGGGGAGCTCAGATCTCATTCTCAGGGCTCCAGAATGCATAACTTTGACAATATCTCTCGGGTCATTCCTTGAGTTTTTCTTAATTTAGGTTATTGGTGCAACTTATTCCTTTCTTCAATTAATCCTTAATTCATGCTCCTTTCCCACCTACATAATATTACAAAAAAATTGACTTTCAGCGGCAGTACTTTTGTCGATGAAAGTATTGACGGCAATAAAAATAAGTCGCCGCTAAAAGTTATTGAAGGTCCCCTTTGACTGCAACAAAAGTCTTTTAGTAGCTACAAATGGTACTTTCATTGACAACTTTTGTCTTTGTCCAAACTTTCACAATTATTAAAAAATAATTTAGTTTGGTGACCACCACATTATCACCTGTCAGTGCCACATCACCACCATTCTTTATACACCACGTATCGTTACATATATGTCACCTCACCTACGTCACATGTCGCTAGCTGATAAATATGAAAGTTTGCCTTCTCCAGGAATCGAACATCCAACTCCATGAGCCATTGCCAGTTAAGTTGCAATGATTTTAAATACTTTAAACACATATTTATATATATATATAAAATAATTTACTACATGATAAATTGTAAACATTTATACACACATTTATGTATATATATTATTTGCACAATATTGATAAACTACTACTTTATAGGGATTAATTGTACCCAATATTAACCTCTTGATATCTTGTTTGAGTATAAATGTAACAATTAGATGTTAATTTTGGTAATAAGTGATTTTATGAACTAATGATAAATTGAGATTTTTTTCATCATTTCTCAAAACCCCTAAATGTTCATTTCCTTAATTACGTAACGTTACAACAAATTCAATTAATGTGCAGGACAAATGGGATTAAGGGCAGACAAAATTGTATTAGGGAATGAAAAGTAAAATGAAATCATTCAATGCCACAACTAACGGAATTGGTTAGGAACTAACTAGATGGGAGTGAGTTGGAAGCAAGGAAGGGAGATTTTTCTGACTTGGACAGTACACACACGGACCTCTGCATTATTCTGATGGACCAATTAATTTTCTTGATACATCACTTACCTTCATTGGTTTGGTCCAGGTTGTGACTCTCCGGCGGTCACCAAGGGCTTCGATTCCACCATTCTTTTCCAGATCCCTATCCCCCTCTCATTCCTATTCACTCCACCTCTCGGATTATATTCTAAAGGAAAAGAGAGAAGACGTCCATCATCACGTCTTGGGCCAGTAGGAGAAGACGACTTTGACAATACCTCTCAGCTCCGCCTAATTCCATCTTCCTCAAGTAAGCCATGGTGATGCTCGGAGCCATGGTCGCTGCTGTTACCGTGAAGTCTTCCATGTCCAGCTGAGTTTTTCGTTTTCCCAATGATTATGGCCGAGCCAGAGCCTCAATTTAGACAGGGAAATATTTGTATTTCATGAATATTTTCATAGATTTATATTTCTGGAGTTGAACTGTAAGCTTGTATGAGATTTTATACCTGATTCAATAATTCCTTTCTCCATTATTTTACACAACGTGATTGGGTTGCATTTGCTCAGAGATTATCTTCTTGATTTAGATTAGCTCCATTTTAATCTTGACATGATATTGTTTCAGATTGAGTGTTATGATTGATTCATTGAGTAATGTTGATTGACATTGTTTTTGGAAATGGCTGAGCATTTAAATACCGCTCTGGTTGTTAGATAAATTGAGAAAACAATTAGTTCTCTAATACAAGGAATTCATAAAAATGTGGAAGTCAATGAAGGCATAGTCATAATTCTTTGGGAAACATCTTTGATATTACTTTATCTTCTTATTAGTATCTTACTGCAATTCAACTTGATTGATAAGAAAAGCAAAATAAACAATAGTTTAGATAATGATATTGGTCCAGATTGAAATGATAGAACCAAGTTCCTCTTAATTTTTGTGAGATAAATTGCTAATTAATTATCTAGAGACTCTTAGGCTCCTTAGAGATCGATCTCGGGGTTGTGCCACTAATTGCATAATCTTAAGTATTAAATTTGACCTCCAAATGATAGAGATCACATATCTATATATACAATATCTAATATTATTAGAAACTAAAAGTAAATTGGATGATAATTTTAATGCATATATTTATTATTTTATATATTCGCCTTTTATTTTATATATAGTATATTATTGATTGAATACTAATTTTTATACACTTATATAATTATTAATTTCATAACTTTTATTTTAAAAATATTATTTTTAGGTAAAAATATTATTTTTTTAAAAAAAATTCTACAAACAAAATAAAAATTAAATTTCTTACCTTCTACAGTGACTGATACATAGCTTTTAGTGGCAACTTTTTTGTCGCCACAGAAGGTGAATTTCAGCAGCCACAAAAGTCATCGTTGAAGGATACTTTTAGCGGCAACTTTTGTGTCACCATTGAAAGTAGTCTTCAGTAGCGACAGAAAAGTCACCGTTAAAAGTTTTTTTTTGTAGTGTAAGTAGAAATAAATGAAAAGATCAATTATTCAAAGTTTATAAGTCATCAAGTGATTATAATAATGATAAAATATATTGACCCTATTTATAAGTAATATTATCTCTCATAGGTCTGATAATTTATATATGCAACATTTTTTATGTCTAAAAATTTTATGTATTTTTCCCATTTTTACCTTAAATTAATTGCAGATTTATCTTATCTTCTTCCCTACTCATTTTTTCTTAACCATTTAGTAGATTCTTGAGAGAGATGAGCAATTTTCATCTTCTGCTTACTTTCTTTAGTAGATTTTCCAGGCGCTTCAAATGGTTCAGAGGTCAGGACGGGTAGCAGGTGTGATTGAATAGGCACAGGGTCCTTTGAAGGTTGACGAGGGAGGAAAATTTGCATTATTTTCATAAATAAGGGTATATATGAAAAAAAAAGTTATATTTCACATATATTCATTGATTTTAACCATCAGTATATTTTGTGTGATTTGGATAATTTGTATTTATAAAAAGAACAGAAGAGAGTATAATTTAACACTTAAATTCCCCCAATTGACAGTTATGACCTAATGCATTACTCCTAATTGTGCCTTAATTAGACAATTACGAGTGACAAAACCATGTAATTATCTAGCCGAATATATATGAAAATATACCGCTCTATTATATATCGAACAAAAAACGATTTTATGGAATGAAAAATAAGAAAACGCGCACACACAAGCTGTTTGTGTTTTTATTTTCTAAAATAGGTTATTTTTTATTTTACAATATTTAACTCAAAATTAATTATCAAATAATTTGTTCTATTTTGTTTCAAAAATAGAAAATCATACCAGGTCATTATTTCTCATGTTTTCTCTTATTTCTATGTTCTCCCTCATTTTTTTCCTCCCAATTTATCTTTCCCCCAAATCGAGGATTTTTCTTAACCAAAAGAGTCAATTTTATTAATCATAAAAATTGAGTACACACACTAATAGCTAGAGCCAAAATAAACTCTCTAAAAACCAACTGTTACAAGCTAACATACAGGCTCACCACACTAGTAAAAAAACTACATACACACTAATAGCCGAAGCAACAAAAAAAATAAACCTAGATTATTTGGAGAAGAATCCAGCAACTGAAATATTTGGAGAAGAATCCAGCAACTAACAAACAACTCACACTAGCAAAACAGATTGAAAATAAAAACAGAATCCGGCAGCAGTAACACTAATTAACAGACAGTTTCCTACTCTGTAACCAGCCAAGCTGCAATGTTCCATTTCTCATCCACCTCCACTCCTTTCTGCATTACCCTCGCCAGTCATAGTCATAGTCAAAATTCGATCTAAAAGAGGTGGTGGCCTTTGCACCCACCCTATCGTGCACACCTCTTTGTTACTATTGACAACAATCCAATCTGTAGCTTTATTCCCTTCACTTGATTCTAGGGACACTACCACTTCCTCCAAATTATTCAGTGTATCAATTATTTCTTGCATCTTCCAACCCCTCTCCAATCAATTCCCTCCGTTGACCTTTTCTTGCAGCACCAAAAAACTTTAACCTGCATAGAGATCCAACATTTCTACTCTACATATAACCTGCATACTAGGCTCTCTTGTTTTTATTTTACAGCTTAATGCAAAATATCTCATTTTATCCGCAAAAATAGCATTCTATCTTAAAAATACCAAAAACTGCTCAATTGCTTGACTATATGATTGGATGTTTTTTTTTTGGGGAACTAAAGCACTCCTCTACTCCTTAATGTAGTACGTAATTTAAGAGTTGATCAATGCATGACTATTTCTAATTTTTTGTCATTTTTTCTTCAAAATATCCCTATTGATATCTTTCAACAATATCACTACTTAATATATGGAGTGAAATAGCCAAGGAAAATAATTAAGATATTTTAAAAAAAACACGTTATATTAAATAACTTAAATAACATCTTTAATTTAATAAAATAAGTTAAATCGATCATATATTTAGGATCAGATATGTAATAAATTTGACTAATATCCATATATATTATTTTCATTAGCCAAAACATATAAAGTGTATTGCATTAAATATACAACTTTGATAATCAGAAATGAAGCTGAGAAATTTCAGTATCATTCGCTTTAACAAGACCACCAAAAGAAGTATCATTCGCTTTATTCCAAAGGTAGCATTCATGACCGAAGCAGCAAGGACCATGTTCAAATATATCCCAAGAACAAACTAGGCATTCATCTCGTTTCTGTACATATATGTCGAAGAAACGACGTTCAGGCAGATTTGGCCACCAAAAGCTACAAAAATACAAAGTTCTCAGTGACACCTCCTATTTTCCCCCTATTTTGTTATTATAGATCACTTATGAATCACTCTTGGGCCTTAGATATCAAAAATTTGTCCAAAATTGTGAACTAGAATTTTTAAAAACGGAAAAGATGCTGGTACTGTTCACAGTGCCATTTTCCAGTTTTCTGGCCTAACTTTGAAAAATCATAACTAATTCTAGAAAAATCGAAAATGAGTGATTCCAATTTGTAAATTTTTATTGATAAGTTAAATATAGGGGACAAATACTCATGGATTTCAATTCTTGCCCATTTAATACAGTTTATTCAAAAACCGTGGCAATATCCAAATGGTCACTGTTAGTTTTTCCATATTTTACCTCAATCTTTGGAAAATCATAACTCTCAAAATACATATCCAAATTTCGAAAACTTTATATCATTTTAAAGCTTAGGATGTGTAGTTTCTGTCCGAAAAATTTCAGCCCATTTGAAGCTCTTTTGCTATTTTTAACTTTCGTTTGAAACAGATTCGTTTTTCAGGGCCTTTGGAACCCCTTTAGCTTTGAAAACCAATTTTCTTAAAAATTCACCAAAACATCTTTTTGGTTCCTTAACACTTCTTAAGCATGCATGATTATTCCCTTACCATTCTTGGTTACTTTTAGCTCATTATCATGCATACTTTATCACCCATTCACATGATACTTTTGTAGAGGTTTAGGTTACAACATAACAACAACTTCAAGAAAATATGCATCTTAACCATTTACACCAAAACATGCAAGCAAAACATCATCTTCAAGCATCATTAACCTTTTCCTTACCCTTGCTTGAGCTTGCACCTACATGGTTAGTGGGTGGGGGATGAGATTTGGGAATCCCAATAGCAAAA
>JANTPZ010005381.1:0-13143 GCA_025593235.1 Vachellia pachyceras
TCATATTTTGAAGCTTCATGATTTGTGACGTGTTTTTCCGTAGTATATCCTGTGATTTCATGAACTCTAGCATGTATATTTCGTCTGATCCCTGTATAACATGTGATTCCATGAAAATTTTTCAGTTTCATTTTATTTTCATTTGGATTCTAAGCATGTTTACGTTTTATATGTATATGTGATCAGACATCGCATGCAGAAATGATGAAAAATAGAAATAAAACAAGAAACTGAAGAAAACAGAAACCCTAAATGAAATCCAGATCTGGGTCCTATAAAAAAAAGCGTTTTAGATTTAAAAAAACATGTCCATAGTGTAAAGCTATTCAAGACGAGAACATGGACACCAAGAATGCGAAAAACGGACACTGGACGACGGAGTTACAGAAGAAAAACGAGTTACAAATTCCATCACACTTTTTCCAGAAAAAGAGAGAGAATCAGGCTTAAAAAACACTCCCATTGCTTACATCTCATCGAAACAAAGAAATTGACACCAAGAACGCTGAAAACGGATGTCGGACGACAAAGATTTGGTGAAAAACGCGTCGGTCCGGCGGGATGAACAGTACAGTTGAAAAAAATAAAAGAAAAAACCTGCTCGACGGCAGAGAGGGTGGAGAACCGGGTCAGAAGACCGGATCCGGGTCGGGTAGGTTAACTCGACGCAAAATGGTGCGATTTGGCACCGAAGAAAAAAAAAGGAATTTGCGGATTGGGCCAGAGAGGCCCAATCCACTTCCAAAAAAAAGAAGAAAAGGGATTTTGCGGATTGGGCCAGAGAGGCCAGAGAGGCCCAATCCGCGAAAAAAAATGGGGGCTGGGCCAAAGAGGCCCAGTCCGGGAAAAAAATAATATTATTATTTAAAAAATTAATTAAATTAAAAAAATTAAAAGAAAATAAGGGGAAATGCCACGTGGCGCGTGAGGCCACGTGGCACGTCATTTGAACACGTGGACCACACCAACCGATAAGTGACAGCGCATGGAATTCAATGAGCCGGTGCGTGTACGGAGTAGGGGAAGATAAGGCGGTGCGTGGATTACACGCACCACCTCCGAGAGTAGGCTTTGTCCCATTTTTTGAATTTTTCAGTATTTAATCTTCTCGGGGCACGTGATAGCGCGTAGGACCTCCAAATGAGATGTGGTCTATTCCTAAAAATCCTAAAATGCAATATCTTCATTTTGATATGCTATTTGCCTATTTTAGATGCAATACAAGATCTGTTTTTTTAATGAAAATCAGTGCTTAGTTAAAGGTTTCTTGAAATTTTTTCCCAAAATAATTTTAATTTTTTTAGGAAAATCAATGGAGCAAGAAACCTCAGATAGCACTGAAGCGTTGTCTTACGAATCAGTGCACTTCGAATATATGGATGAACATATTCCGATTGAAGATCCTGAACAACAAATTGAGGAAGATTTTGAGGAAGAGGATCCCGAGGAAGAGCCTCAAGAAGATCCGCAGGATGATCTTGAAGAGGATCCTGAGGAAGATCCTCAAGGGGAACCTAAAGAGGATCCCGAAGAGGATCTTGAAGAGAATCTTGATCAGAACAATGAGGGAGGTCAAGAGCCTCAAGAGAGGTCTACTCCGACCCAGGTCCTAAATCCTCGTTCTCATTTACTTCAAAACCTCAAAATAATGATGAGGAGGTCAACCAACCCTTTTCCCCCGCTATGGAAGCGACGATAGCCGAGCATGATGCAATGAGAACGACCAGAGCTAGGAATGTAATGATCATATACGGCATCATCACTAACTATGTCAATAGCATAATTGATAGTGAATCTGCACAATTTTATGTGAATGTCATAATGAAGCATTGTGCAGCAGTTAGAGATACAAGGACACTTATATTAACATCTTTTTGGATTGATGCGATAGAGAGAACAACAACATTTATGCTGCACAAAAGTCAATACTTTAGGAGACTAAGGAAACGAATTATCGACTATTGTATTGCGAATCTCTAAAGATGTATTGCATTTTAGGTGGATGTGTAAAACTCTATGTTTTATTAATGTTGTCAGAACATGATGTGATGTACTTTTAAACCTTAATGTATTGTGAAATGTGAAGTATTTGATTTATGTGAATTATTATCAAATAATTATTGTACTTCACATGATATGACACTATCAGACACCTTTAGACAAGTGGGAGCTTTTAGAAAATAAGTCTTCTAAAATTTAACAATTTTAAAAAAAGGTGCTTATGTAAAATTCTTGAAAGAAAATGATGTAGTTGCTAGTGTTTGTATGATGGGAGGTACAAACGTATTCTCCTGATCACAGATCTAGCAATGAAGTTATCTTCTTGTCAAGAATAATATAAGTACAAGACATTGTATACTGCGTTGTGCTACATAGTCGTTAAAAGCTTAGCTCTATAAGAAATTATTTACTAATAAAATACCTTGTTACCTCAGACTTAGAAATGGCAACAAAAAGCATTATTGCTGAATTAAACAAGGGTGACATGCTGAATGGTGACAACTGGGACATCTGGCACCGCAAGGTGCAATATATATTGGAAGAATAGGAGGCCCTTGAGTCACTGACCACCATTCTGGTGGAACCTGAGGTTGGGACTTCAGCCCAGCACAGAAGGAACCTGGAGTTATACTAGGCCTGGAAAAAGAAAAACAGTATTGCAAGAGTCACCCTGCTGAGCACCATGGAGAATGACCTTATGTGCCAATATGAAAAGCATCCCACTGCACATGCCATGTGGGCGGCCCTCATATAAGTTTAGTGGAACTTCGACCACTAAAATCAGGAGACTAACAATCAAGTTTGACACGTACAAGCTTCGGGGTAATACACCCATGAAGCAGCATCTACGAGACATGTCAAACATGATTAGGGAGCTCCAAGAGGCTGGACATATACTAACTGACGAACAGCAGGTACAGGCTGTAATCAAGTCATTTCCCTATAGTTGGGAACATATGAAGGTAAATTTAACCCATAACAATAACATCGTTACTTTTGATGATGTTGTAAATCACCTTGAGCTGGAGGATGAACGCTTAGAGGCATATAAAACTTCTGGGCATGCCTACTACATTGAGAATGCAGGTCCTTCTAATACCAAGCCCAATTTCAAGAAGGGCAAGAAATTTCATGGAAAGGGTAGGAAGGATGCCCCTAAATTCAAAAAGGGCAGAAAGCAGTTCAAGAAGAAAGGAACTAAAGGTGGTAAGAAAAAGGTTGACCAGAGTAAGGTCAAATGCTATGCCTGCCAAAAGATGGGTCACTTCGCAAGGGACTGCCCTGAGCGAAACGACTGTGGAAAGGTACTAGTGGATTACGTGAATTCACATGTTTCTTATGTTTCAAGTACCTCTTTTCTAACTAAACCTGTATCTTCTTCTTGGATTCTTAACTCAGGCTCAATAGACCATGTAACGAATGATCGAGGATCCTTCATGGATTAGCGTCGGTTGCCGCATCAGTGCAAATGGCTTTATATTAACAATAACGCAAGGATCGAGGTCAAGGGCATATGCACTTGCAGACTAGCTCTGCGTGGTGGAAAGACCTTAATCTTGCATGATGTGCTTCATACACCAGACATCCGAGGAATTTAGTTTCTGTATTATGTCTTTTAAATTATGGGTTTGATGTTAATTTCCATGGTAAAGTTGCGGTCATTTTTAGCAACAGGACCTTTTATGGTATAGCTTTCCTTTCAGGAAAGTTCTTTGTAATGGATATTATTGGTGATCTGAATTTGCATGACTATTTCGTTAGTTCTCCATTGTAACTATTGATATAAATATCTGGCATGCTAGACTAGGGCACATAAGTCAAAATCGTATGATTAAACTAGCAAAGGAAGGTTTACTAGGTGAAATTCCAAATATGGAAATGTCCTTGTGTGATAATTGTTTTGCTGGTAAGGCAACTAGAAATCCTTTCGGTACAGGAACTAGAGTTGAAAATCCATTAGACTTAGTCTTATATATGCGGTCCCATGAGTGTGAGGACAAGACATGGAACTTGGTACTTTATTACCTTTACTGATGACTTTTCATGATATGGTCACATCTATTTGATCTCACATAAGTCTGAAGCACTAGAATGCTTTAGACAATATATGAATGAAGTAGAGAATCAAATAGAACGCAAAATTAAAGTATTACGTACTGACCGAGGTCGTGAATACTTATCTGATCAGTTTAAAGAGCTCTGTGAAGAAAAAAGGATAATTAGGCAGCTAACTATCCCTGGCACTCCACAACAAAATGGAGTGTCTGAAAGAAAAAATAGAACTTTTCTAGACATGGTTAAGTTGATGATGGCTCAAGCAAGCCTACTAATTTAGTATTGGGGTGATGCTTTATTAACAGCAGCCTTTATACTTAATCGTGTACCCTCAAAAGCAGTTACTTCCACACCCTATGAGTTATAGACGAAACGCAAACCAGATCTAAGTATCTTAAGACCCTGGGGGTCGTCGGCTGCATACGTTCATGACGATTCCCATAAGCATAGGAAATTGGGTCCCAGAGGAAAGAAGTGTATCTTTATAAGATACTCAAAAGAGTCAAAATGATATGTTTTCATTGGCGAAAATGAAGATGGAACAGTAACTGAAATTGAATCAAGGGATGCTGTTTCTTAGAAAGCAAATTTCCTAGCAGAGGAGAGATAGATCGAACAGTATCTCTTTATGAGACGCAAGAACAAGGTAGTACAGATCAATCTAATGATCCCCAATCGTCTCAATATATCGATCTGAGTGGGAGATCAGAAGGCTCAGAAAGGCCTTTACAAAGGCCGAGATAAAAGAAACGAAAGAGATAAGAGGTTTCTACGAGAAGGAGTGACAGAGGAAATGTACCCAAGAAACACTTTCCAATTGAGGGATAAGCACTCATGGTCACTCCGGATGGAGATGATGAGCCACGTTCAGTACAAGAAGCCTTATCATGCCCTGCCAAGGATAAATGGAAGAAAGCAATGGAAGAAGAGATTGATTTAATGAAAAAGAATCAAGTCTAGGAACTCGTAGATCTACCAAAAGGTTGAAAGGCCATTGGGAACAAGTGGGTTCTCAAAATAAAAAGAAAAGCGGACGGATCAATTGACAAGTATAAGGCACGTCTGGTAGCAAATGGGTATACACAACAGGAAGGTATCAATTACGAGGACACCTTCTCGCCTGTTGTATGCTTTAACTTAATAAGGTTAATTCTGGCAATAGTAAACAGTTTAGATCTGGAGTTACATCAAATGGATGTGAAAACCGCATTTCTAAATGGAGACTTGGATGAAGAAATCTTTATGGAACAACCGATAGGTTTCGTAAAGAAATATTCAGAGAGCAAAGTTTGTAAGCTCAGAAGGTCCATTTATGGACTGAAACAATCATCCAAGCAGTGGTACTTGAGATTTCACAAGGCGATAACTTCATATGATTTTAAAATAATTGAAGAAGACCACTGCGTCTACGTTAAAAGGTTTGATGATAACTTTGTGATATTATCATTATATGTAGACGATATACTTCTGGCCGGAAATAGCCTAACTTCGATTTTAGCTGTTAAAGAATGGCTATCATCGAACTTTGAGATGAAAGACATGGGAGAAGCAGAATACATACTTGGAGTTAAAATCTAAAGGGATCGCTCTAAGAGAATTCTAACTCTTTCACAAGAGAATTACATTAAGAAAATTCTCGAACGATTTAACACGAGTGATTGCAATCCCCTAGACACCCCGGTAGGCACTGGAGTTAACCTGAATCTTGAAATGTGTCCCAAGGCTGAGTCAGCTAAGAAAAGAATGGAAAGGGTTCCTTATGCTAGTACCGTAGGAAGTCTAATGTACGCAATGATGTGTACAAGGCCAGATATTTGCTTCGCTGTTGGACTGGTAAGTAGATTCCAGTCAGATCCTGGTGAACAGCACTGGAAAGCTGTAAAAAGGATACTGTGATACTTAAAGGGCACATCGGATTATGCACTGACTTATCAAGGAAGCGATTTGTAGCTCGTTGGATACTCCGATGCTGATGTAGGAAGAGATGAAGTTGAACGAAGATCAACTTCAGGTTACACCTTCTTGCTGAACAACGACGCCATAAGTTGGTGCAACAAGAAGCAGACGTGATAACCCTACATTCCATGGAAGCTGAGTTTGTGGTTTGCACTGCGGCAGTGTAGGAAGCTATATGGCTGAAAAGATTCATTGAACACCTTGGATTTGGGAATGAGAGTACAAATCCTGTGTTGATATATTGTGACAATACTGCAGCCATAGCCTACACGAAAGACCCCAAATATGATAGCAAGACAAATCACATTAATATTAAGTATAACTTTGTGAGAGATTATGTAGCATACAAAGTGATTAATGTACAACACATTTCGACCAAGAGTATGGTCGCAGATCCCCTGACCAGACCAATAGCCAAAGAAATATTTGAGAAGCATGTAAGGGCTATTGGTATGCGTAAAATGTAAAATTACAGACACTATGTACTAAATTTATAATTAATGTATTCAATTCCTTATCATCGATTTATATGTCTGTGTACAAGTATACAATGTCTAGTATGTTGTACAGGCAGGTGAGGTAGGCTCTCTTGCACGAGCTACCGCCTTTGATATTCAGGAGGAGTATGCAAAGATGAGACACTTGTATTCACCAGTAAGTCAGCAGGAATGCTGATATGGTAGAGAAGAAATACAAGGTATGTCGCCTCGGTAGTTGTGTAGCGTGTCGAGATGAGATCCAATGTATGTACATATAAAACATGGATCGAATCATGGGGACCCGCTCCCGTGATGCCTGTTACCAAACAACGAATTCTTCAATACTGACGCCATATGAGATATGAGAGGAGGAAGCATTTGGGTTTGGATGTTGGGAACATCTGGACTAAAAGTCTGTACGGTATTAATAATAAGTATCAAAACGACGTACACTCTTATAGTATAAGAGAAACACCGTAGCATGTGATTCATACCACATGTGTACCGTAGAAAAGGAAAGCAAGTGAATGGATCCTTACTTCATTGCTGTGTGAGTCCCAAGATATTAATATTTATATTTATGTCCTTTGACTTTGACATTATCATGGAGGTATACCTCAATGACTGCTACCTTAACGTACATCTTACTATCATGATGGATGCGATACAAGGATATACAAGGATATTTGGTGAGTTTATAAGTGTGGATACCACACATATGAAAAAGGCGATCTAAGTCTTATGTTGACTTAAGAGGGATTAGATTCGTCAAGCGAAAGTGTATTGCTTGGTTAAATCTAGGATATATGAGGCATAATACTATATTCAAGTTACACGAAGAAAGATGCCTTGTGCTGGTCTTGTAAGGAAGATTTCTAGTACAAACATCTGAAAGAAGTCATGCCCATGTGGTCACGGCAAAGCACCTAGTATGAAAGGAAGAAGAGAGGAGGATGAGGCCCATGATTCCTAATCCACCAAGTGTGATATGGGCCACCCTTGATGGATTAGGCCCAAATCCATGTACTGGGTCGAATGCTTAAATATGGACTCATGTGGGAACAAAGTTGTAACATTCCCCAAAATGAGAATTTGAAAATTAAAATTGATTTTACAGGGGAAAGGTTGAGGAATGAGGGAGCGGGAACAATTTTATCTATTCTTTTATTTAGGGAACAACCACATACGTGAGTCAAGCACTCTGCACACTTGCTCTCCTCTCCATTCTCTCCTGTAGAACTTTTTTCTCCTGCACAAAGCTTTCTCTCCTCCTCTGTGAAAGCTCTCTCCCTCTTCTTGGTGCATTTGCTGTGTATTACATTCTGGATCCGCTCTCGTGATCCTCAACACGCGTGGGTATCTACAACTTATGTTCGATTTGTCAGGTACTCACAAATCCTTCAAAACCAAAATAAAATAAAATTGAAGAAACGTGGGTCACCAATAGTGGTAAGAATATGAAATTAGGCTACTGTTGTTAACATAAGATGGATAGAGAAGATAAAGAGGAATTATATTGATAAGGATATACGTGAGTACAAAGAAGGCCGTAGAAGATGGGGGGATGGTGACGGATCTTTGAATTCTAATAATCTGGTCCTATGTTCGAAGGAAGCTGGTGCAGGACACAAGCTTAGGGTGTGGCTCCATGTATTCCCTAGATGCTCGATTGATAGACTCCTTGATGGACCATGTCTCTGGCTGGGCTCTTACTAGCCATTTTCACCAAGTTTAAGAAAGTTCTAACGATATAGGTTTATTTGGATAAGCGGTGGCAGAATTAACCTTTTGGTGGAATAACTTTTGGAAAATGAATTTTTGGTAGAAGTTAGAAGTTGAGATGTGATTTATGTTTGGATAAATGTTTAAGAAGTAATATTTTGTGAAAATGAAAACTTGTTTAGATAACTGCTTGAGAAGTGATTTTTAATGGAAATGATTTAAAAAGATATGAATCTTATTAAGTTATATATATTCTCACAAGCACATATATTATTTTATATACTGTGATAATTTTAGCGAAAGTTAAAATGATAAAAAATAAAAAATATACTTATATTATAGAGAAAATTCTTAAACTACTAAAATAGATAATAAGATATGTACAATTTGATCTCTAATTTAATCTTTTTCCCTATCTTTTACTCTCGCTTCCTTTTCCTTTCTCCCAATTTCTCATTTTTATATTCATTTATTTTCTCTCATCATTGTACTCCCTTTAACTCATCAACCCCACCTTCTCCGTCTAGTGCCTTGCCTTCTCCGTCTAGTGCCTTGCCTTCTCCGTTTTGTCTATTATCTACCTCTCTTCTTCCAAACTGTTCTACTCATCAATCCCACCAGTTGCAGCTAAGTTTTTAAACCAAAATAAAAACATAGACACCAGCCAAGTGGAAAGGAGAACAAGGATATGGATTGGAGAAGAGGAGGGCGCATGAGAGAGAAGAGGCCAAGGGTAGAATATCTTCTTCGGGCAACGTGGATCAGCTCAACCCCTCTCCTTCTTCTGGTAGAATACCTCCTTTTGTCTTGAAGCTACTTCCGGGCCAAAAGGAGAGCGAAACACACCCATTTTCGTCCAACGTATGTTAAGCCCCTCCTCCACTACTTTTCATATGTCTAACACCGAGCCAAACATGCCCATAGTTGGAAGAAGTGTCATGCTTTTTTTAACTAAGGGGTAGTTTGGTAAAAACACAACATTCATGAATTTCAAATTATATTCCTTTTGATTAATTTGAGATTTGTTGAATTGAAGGACTTATTTGGGTTTTGGAAATGTTGGAGGTATTTGTTTAAATTTTTTCAAATATCTTATATGATATAGATTTTCAAATGTTATTTTATGTAATGCAATTATTCTGTAAAATAATTAAACAAAAGGAAAATGATAGTAAAATATCTTTAGAATAAGTAAAAGACAAATCAAAGTGCTCAATAAGAATAGTTCCAAATCACTTTGGTGGACCATTTTGGGATATTAAAATTTTGTGAAAAGATCTGAATACCCCCAAGATAAAAGAAAAGGCAATAAATGGATGATGAGATGGAAATTAAAGACCATTTTTTTTGAATTTACTAAACACAACTTGGTATTTACTATAACGAGGTTGACATTTGTTGTTCCTTGATAGGGGTATTTAGCTCAGGGTTATTCTGGTCTTTTCGCAAAATTTCAATATCCTACGTGTTCACTAGGTCTAATTTGGATTACGCTTATTTGACACCTTAATTTATTATTTCTCAATTTTAAAGGTAATATACTCTCATTTTTTCTAAAATAAAAGAAGAACGACAGGAGCTACTTCTAGACTTCGTTGGCATCCTCAAATTTTATTTTATTTTCTGCAATTCGTGGTGCCCATGATGAATAACTTAATATGTCAACATCACCATCACGAAACCCCCCCTTCCAATTACCAAACAAACTCCTCACATTTGTTTAATATTTGAATCACACCTAATGCCTTCGGATTTGAATATTCTCATTTGAATATTCTTTCAAACAATATAACTCAGTCTTCATTACGATTCTAAACTCCTTTCTCTCATAATTAGCTCCACTCCCCAGCCCAATTCACTGTCCCAATGCAATTCTCATGAAATGGTCACAATTTAACCAATTAAAGTTGAATCTAGTGAACTGGGCTCATTCACTCACAATATGACGAATTAATGTTTAACTCACAATATGGCGAATTAATGTTTAATTTGAGTTATTAAGATACCCACATTTAGTAACTTGTAGTGCATTGAACATGGTTGCTTTTATTAAGAGAACACATGTGACTTAGGAGAAAAAAGAATTTATTGTTTCATCATTTAGTTTTAACACTTAATTTCAATATAATTAGATAGTTTTGTTTTATTACTTAGTGTCTAATTCTTTTCTATTCTTTATTTTATTTTATAATATTTCTTCCCTTTCAAATACTATAATTAACATATTTAATTCCAAAATACTGACCTGTATTCAGATTAATTTTTTTTTACGATAGCCTAATTAACTTATACTATGCCTACGAAACAGGTAAGTAATAATATATTTATATAAGCCCCAATTTTGTTAATTGTTGTTATTTTTGATATGGTGTTGATCGAAAACACCCTATCAGTATATCCAATTGTGTGGTGGAATGCCAAAAGTATTATTTTTTTTTCAAAAAATTTAAAATTTAAAAGAAAGAAGAATGATTATAATTTTTGCCACGAAAATTATGAATAAATTAATTAAATCTAATGTAAAAAAAATTTATTAATCTAATTAAAAAGATTAAAAATCAGGGTATGAATAAAGGATTAACACTGTTTGGATGGAGGGAAAATTAGGAGTGTTTGTTTCTATTTTTAAAAACTATTCTGTTTAAAAAAACAATATAGCAAAAGCGCTTGTTTGGGGTGTTTGTTTTAATAAGTTGTTTTTTAAAAAACAAAAAAAATTGTTTTTAAAAAAATTAAAAGCCATCTTCAGGCAAAGGAAAAAAGGTCTCCGGAGTGGGAATACAAAGCGGACAACCCGTAAAAGGACGGATCCGATCAAGGTCTTTACATGCGCGGCTTTGATTTCTCATTCACAAATCGATCTTTGTCCATGCTAAAAAATCTTTCTCTGTAAATAAAAAAAAATTGAAATCCATAAAAAAACAGATCAAAAATCATAAAAAGAATTTTAAAATCCATAAATTCTTTTTTAAAATCTATAAATTTATTTTTCCTAACGGATTCACAAACACACTTTGTTCATCTTCCTCCCACTTGCTTTTGGGTTGTTCTTGTCTTTACACACGTGTAAAGCAGAGTTTGGCTTTTTTTTTTTTTGTGATAGTAGAAAAGTTGATATATAAGTCACGCTTACTGCAACCCTACCGAGCGGTACAAAATTTTTTTACTTGTTTTTTGTTTTTAAATTTGCGTTTCTTAGTTTTTATTTAGAAAAATTGAAAGACTTTTCCACTTCATGATTTTTCTCTATTTAAAAATTTGAGTTATCATTTAAATTTTGCTATATTTATTTTTAAATATGATTTTTTAAAAGAAGTCATTCAAACATATTTTTTTTGTAAAAATTGTTTTTAAAACGTTTTTATAAAACAGTTTTAAAAAATACGGGAAACGCGAACAAAAAAACGTTGGTTTTTCCTCCTAGTTCTCTCTTCTCCTATTTGTTCCTCTAATCCAAACAAGACGGAAATCCATTTCCTCTTCCTCCTTACTTTCCTCCACCCTTAATTTTCTATCTATCCTAACATAAAGTAGAATATTTTTTTATTTTTCTAGTAAAAGATATATATTTATTTAGGCTATATAAATTAAATTTTATTTCTATTTTCGTAAAAATTATATATATGTTATCACTTAATCAACCATTTATGTGCTTATTTGGGTTCCTAAATGTATGTTCAATAATATTATTTTGTAATTCAAAATAATTTCATTTTTATATTTATCTTGTAAAATTGTAAAAGTAATTTTTTTTCATCATTTTTTTAAATCCCTGTATGTTACCGCGTGACTTTCGTCATATTTGTCGAAATCAACCCACCATGTTACTTTTTTTTATAATCATTATAAGTACGGGCGTCCTCATTATTATTGTATGATTATAGTAAATACACAAAGGTCTCCTAAAATTAATAAAAAATATGCTATCTGTTTGTTTTATGTTTATTTTTTCAAAGAAATGTTTGTAGTTATTTGAATTCCCTCCACTGAACCAATAGATATTGTTAAGCTATAACACAGTTGTTAAATTTTTTTTATAAGTGATATACTAATGGAATATTAAATTGGATATATAAAGCTTTATATTCTGAAAATAAAAAAAGGTTATGCAATATTATTAATATAAAAAGGCTACAATATTATACAAATTTTCAGAGGCGCATGTACAACACATGATTATTAAATTTGATTATTAAGGAAAACACTCATTCTTTATACTCCTTGCGACTGATATGCTGGTATATTTTTCAGTTTTATATGTCTTGTTTTACTTTTTCCATTTCCTCTAGAACACTTTTTTTAAGTAGAATGACCATGGCTTGTCTTAGTACTAATTAAAAAAAAAAGTCCAAGGCATCTTCATTTGAAGTTATTTGGCGAGTACGTGGACCAGGACTAGTGTCTGACTCTGACTCAACACGCTCTCACTATTTTTTAATAATATGTGGAATTCTTCCAATGTACTCGGTCCAAGGTCTTCATCACGGTTCCACCAAACCGCGTTCTCTTTCTTTGGCCTTTTCATAAATTTCCCGTTCCATATCGATGCCTTCACATTATTTGCTCTCAACCCCTATGCCAGCAACTTCTTCTTCTTCTTCTTCTTCTTCGTCATGAAAGTGTTATCAAGCTATCATTTCTATGGCTTTTCTCCTTTACCCTAGCTTCAGCCGCCATCTGTTATTAATTTTCTTGTACTTTCTTTCTTCTTTTCTCGTAATCAATTCTCTTTCCAGTACTGTTTCCATTTCTGAAACTTCCAGCCACACATTAATCTGTGCCTTGCAGAGTACCGACCGGCTTCAAGGACCAAAAGCATTCCTCAACTGTACCAGTTTACCCACTGGTCTTCAAATTCAAGTGAACCCCAACATTTCCTTCTCTGAGATTGCTGGAGGGAATGGCTTTATGTGTGCATTGATGCCACCAC
>JANTPZ010005382.1:0-14398 GCA_025593235.1 Vachellia pachyceras
CCTCCAAAACTGTGATGAATGTGCCGCCGCGGCTGCCGCCTTCAATGGTGGCGATGGCTACTGCAACCCATTAGAGGTGGTAAGGCCAGAGTATCTATACAAAGGTCATTGACTCACCGCTGACATCCTCCGATGATACGGATATATACATAAATATATATATATATATATGCGTGTCTATTATATATAAAACAGATGAAGTTATAGGTGGGATAAAGCACAGTATTTATGTTTACAAAAAATAACTTTTTTAATGCGAAGATACAAATGTCTCTTAATGTATGGATTGAATTTTTACCCTTTCTGAGTTTTTTGTGGAATTTAATTACATAGGGTTGTTGTCAATTTTTTTACTTCTCCAGTTTCAAATATATAACTTGATTATGAGATTGATTTTGGTGTTAAATACAATATTTTAATATATTTTATTTTATGGTATATTCAACATGTTTAATCCAACTAATTTAATTTATAAATTAATATATAATATAATGTCGCACTGTGATAATTTATTTATTTAACATATCTATTTTATACCTAAATTAGTTGAACATCTCTTATATCAAGAATCAAAGGAATGTTTTTTTTTTCGAACTATTCATGTTGATCACAATGTTATACTCAAATCAAATTCCTTATATCTACAATACCATATTTTCCAATAACAAGTGGTTATATGTTATATTTTTAAAATATTGTCATTACACTGTAAAATCCATATGAAAAGAAAAACAAGCCATTAAAAATGTTAATATAATGTGTGTGTGTGTGTAAGAAACTTACCATAAGTTTTATCCTTAAAGAAATACTCATGTTTTCATGAGTGTAGATTCTGTTGCAAATAATTAAATGTTATCAGAAATCAACACTTTATTCTTTATATATCCCACCCCGCCTTTACTGGCCTAAGGTGGCTACATTTTTTTTATACCTCTATTAAAGACCGTAGAGAGCATTAATTATTTTTAAAGAAGGGGATGGTTGTATACTTGCAGTGTGTGATTTCATTAGATAATTTAGACACCACAATATTAAATTAAATAATTTAGATACTACTGTCAAATATTACTTGATTGAAAGTATAAGAATCCAGTAATTTGCTTAATTTTTTAAAAAAATTAATAAATATGTATATTAACATCTACCTAAGGGTGGTAATAGATATCACATAATTTGCCTATGCATAATTAAACTTGAATTAGTTGGGACGACCAAGTATAATTTTGAGAAGCTAATTGGTATTAGGAAAAAAAAGAAGAAAAATAACGCATATTGTATCTATTTTAAAAATTAAATAACAGGCAAAAACAACACACACCAAGAACATTTACATAAATATAGCGTTATGGTTATGATTAATTAAAATGTATTAACGCGCACACGCACAACATGTGTGTTTAAGAAATCTATTGGGAGAAAGGAGTTATGGCTTTCGACGTGGTTTTATAGAATTCCATATGGTTTTACATATTTCGAGATGGTTTTACATATTTTGAATGGTTTTTATAAATTTTGAGATGGTTTTTACAAATTTTGAGATAGTTTTGTTTTGATTTACGTGAAATGAGTTACCAAGCAAGCACAATGATGATGAGTAATAGATGAAGTATTTATGATCGATCACTTTGTGTATCTCTTTTAATATACGAATTAAACGGCTAAAATGAAAACCTTCCATATAAAGAAATAATATGTATTGAAAATGGAAATAAATGGACGGAAAGGCAATATATATATACCTTCATCGAAAGCTCAGTCTTCTTCATCCAACATGATTCCATTAAATTGATATAGCGCACTTTGTCTTTATACCTCCACTCATGATCGCCAACACCTTAATTAAAATTCTTTATTCACCCCATCAAATTTAACACATATATACTACTCTTACGGTCCTATACAGTGTAGAGAGAGAGAGAGTATTTCTCTCTCCTTAATATAAGTCAATCATTAAATTTACCCCTGATTTATTATTTTGTAGAATTTTTTTTACATGTATGCATGCATACATTGGCGGACCTAGGAGTATTCTACTGGGTTCAACCGCACCCCATGATTTTCAGACAATTATGTATATATTAGTATTATGTAATTTATTTTGCACCTACTCATTTGTTAATTTTGAACCCACTACATTTTTGCTCAAATTCTTTTAAAAAGATATTAAGAATAAATCTCACTTATCTCCTCAAAAAATAATTTGCACCCCTTAAGTTAGGATCCTAGGTCTGCCACTGTATGCATATATATATATATATAAATAGGGAGATAGTTGAAAAGTTATTATATTTTAAGTCATGATTAATGAGAGTTAAGATTTACTAGTAAAAATGTTAGAAATGTATTATTGATATACATGAGTAGGGGATAATATCTTTTAATATTGTTGATAAAGTTAATTATTGAAGAATGATGGAAATTCGTCCCATAGTTGATAAAGTTAATAATGTCACGTATATAGTTCATAATTGCATGTATGGTCGAAATCACCTTTAGTGAATGAAGTGGTGTTGTCTTGGCTTTGCATATTCCTCTAGCTATTTAATTTGTGTATATAAATACATAAGAGAAAAATAGTATTATCTCAAAGGTATATAGAATAAGGCAATGTGCCCCCTAAATTTGCAAGTGTGTGTGTTTATATATATATATTAAAAAAAGTGAAGTATCTGTTCTTTTATCAGACGTTTTACAACTACATGTGATGGTGATTTAGTATTTTATGCCACTAATTTACTTGCATGATCGTGATTATTCAATAAATGACTATCATCCATCCTTATCCATCTAATTGTTCCTTTTTGATTGACAGATGAACTGTAAAATCATAAGTTATTTAATTTAATTTACACAACGTGAATATAAATAAAAAATCATTTTTTTTGTGATACACTCAATATTCAGGGACAATCTATTTCAGGAGAACTCTATGGACCTAGGTTAATCATAATTCGAACCTTATGGCAATTCTTTTAGGAAGTGATGCATGATTTTAGCCCTATTTCGGAACACGTTTACCCAAAAAAAATACCATTTAGCGATAGAAAAATCCATCGCTAAATGATTATTTTTCATCAGAAAATTTTCATTTAACGATGAAAAATATTAGCGACCCTCATTTTAACGACAGAAAATAGCGATTTATCCGCCACTAAATAACATTTTTCTGGTAGTAGTTTGGGAGCCTTAAAAGCCCGTTTAATAGTGTTTTTCCGTAAAACGAAATAATCTCCTTCATATATTTGTCTCGTTTTAATAAAACCGCTTCTCCACCGCATTTTCCAAGGGGCCTACCGTCTAAGCTGTTGCATTTCCATAGTATATTTTCTTTCATATAACAATAGGTGAATGAATTTTATAATTAATTTCCATGGGTCATTCTCCCCCTCATATTTTGTTGGGATGAGTTTATCAAAACTAATTTATAGAGTGATGGATAGTAATTGCAATTAAAAATATGGGAATAATATTTTGAACAAAACTTTGTTGTAATATAGGGTTTAATAATTGAGATGCTTGATGGGAAATAAAGGTTAAAGAAGGCCAGAGTTCGTGGATTTCAGCTATAGGGTTTACCTTACTTTATATAGAAGGTGGATCAATAATCTATGTATTTATACTTAATTATTATTACTATTAGATTAGATTTAAAACCTAAAAGAGAGAGATAGGAAAGGGATGCATGGAAATAAAGGAGAGAACAAAGCTTGGTGCGGCTTGTCTAAATCATGCCAAATTTACACTTTTTGCCTAAGAAGAATAAATATGGATAGATACAATATATATGCAGCTGTTCTTGAATCCTTTTTCCTTTGCTTTTAAAAAAACTATTATCCTTCTAATTGAAACAATTATATTTAAAACACTTGTAAAGATTCGAACTTTAATTCACTACATTGTAATATACTAATTATGCTGGTGATGCTCTATGAATTTCAAATGGGATAGAAGGGTGGCCACAAGGGAAAAGGAAAAAAAAAGACTACTACGTACCATGTATTTGAATTCTGTCCTGTCCTTCCCTTGCTTTAATCGGATTCTATATGTAGTTTTCCCCCTTAAAAAAAAGGTATTCTAGGTGGGCAATTGTTGTTTAATTTAGTGAAGAGAATTTACTCTCAATTCCGCATGAAAAGTTATATTATAAAAAAATAAGTTGAATGACTAATCTCTAACTCACTCGAAAGTTGCCATAATCCTTTATTTATAAATTAGTTTTAGAATTTGTTTGTAAATCCTTTTGATAATAATTTTTACGGATTTTGAGGTAAAATCTATTTTTTTAGAATAAATTTTTGAATAATAGTTTTTACGGATTCCAATAAAAAATCTATGTTTTGAAAAGTGATTATATTTGGGAGGTTATTGGTTTTTATGGAGTTTAATGCAAAAGGTAGGTACGAAAGAAAAAAGAAAAATGAATAGAAAGTATGAAAGATAAAATTTATTAGGAGAGATTGTGTGATTTGGCTAGAAAATAATTTTTTCAAAACCTATGTTCAAATTGAAATTTTGTATCTAATATAGCTTTTATGAAAAATATGAGCACTTGAACAAAACATGTATCTTAAAATAAAAATTAAGTTTTAAAATCAAACCTATATTTGAAAAGAAACGAAACAGGCTCTTGATATATATTTAATTGCCAGAGCCATCACCACAAGCGACCATCAAATATTAGTAAAGTGGCTTTGCTGAAAATTACCAAAAGCTCTAATTACTAGTAAGCCACTAATAGTGCAATTGATAATACAGTATAAACTGTTACTTTTTTTAATAATGAAATTTGTCAATGTTAAAAAGATGGCTTTGAACGTGGCAGTTAAATTTGCTAAAAAAAATTAAAAAAGGAATAAATTTTATATTTTTAATGATGGGAAGGGAAGGTGGCCTGGAATTGGATCCAACAAGAAGACAAAGAAGCTAGAGATCATGGAGCAGATGGATACAATTCTAATTCCAATTCCAAGCTTTAAGTGCAAAGTGTATTGGCATACGATTCAATTCATGAAAGTTAAACTCCATCAAATCAAACTTTTTGAGTCATCTCCGTACGATTGAGAATCCCAACTTTGTCTCACCTCAAACATTTTAAATAAATTACTTTCCAACATTTATATTTATTACTTTTAAATTAATTTTCTTAATGTAATAAATGATATACAGTCAATGATTAGTAAGTATATCAGAATACATTATAATAAATATTATAATTAAATAATTTATTTAAAATTTTTAATTTCTAAAAAAACTAATAGATTCTTTTATTGAGGATCAATGATACAATATAAAATGTTCATATTAAATTTGAACAATTTTTTTTGTTACTTATATATAATTATACGTGAGGTAATCATGTTTAAGATACTTTAGACATATGGGGTATTAAATGTGGGAATTTGTTTGAGTGAGAATCAGGAGTTGGAGATTTAAAGTTTGTTTGGAAGTCTGGTTGTGAATAGCTTTCACTAAGTTCGAGGTAAAATTTAGGTTTTGAAGAATAGATTTGCAAAAATAGTGTTTATGGATTCTAGACAAAACTTAAGTTTTGAAATGTGATTATGTTTGGGAAGTTACAGTAATAATAACTTTTATGGATTCCGAGGTAAAAAGTATGTAGAAAAGAGAAATAAAGAAAAAGAGGAAATATAAAATTTATTATGAGATAGTGTGATTTGATAAGAAAATAACTTTTTCAAAACCTAGGTTTTGTTATAAAACTTGGGTTTTGAAAAAAATATGAGTACTTGTATAAAATTTAAATTTTGAAGTAAAGCTTATGTTAATCTGTTGAAACGGGCTTCCAAACAAGCCCATAATATAAGCACTGAAATTAACTTAGCTAATTAGCATGGATTAGTCTGTTTATTTTAGTTCAAGGGCTCCATCAAATGTTGGGCCTCAGGATGGATCTTCAAGCTGGGCCTTCTCATCGATGTTGAATGACAAAAAAAAAAGAAACTAGATCAAGCATATTCCTCCAGACTCCTAGTCCTATCCCAGTCCCACGATCTGAGAAAAAAACGTATATTACATAAGCTCGACACGTCATTGGAAATCTCCGATGTAGATTTCCGAATTCTAGCGATAAACTATTCATTTTTCGATGGTAACGCCTGGCCGCTCTGGAAATGATTCAATGATTAACTACTGAGTCGAGTGCCTCACCGGGCCGTTTCTTCACCCTGGGCTCGAACGATCCATTATTCATCCTTAATCCAAAAATCGGACCTAGATCTCCTAAATTCTTTCAAATCATGGCTGTGACTTCGAGCTGATGTTAAGGAAATGAATCTGTCCCTGTCCTCGGCTACTTCTTCTTCCACCTTGTCTTCTCTATCTTCATCTCGTCGTCGTCGTCTTCATCTTCATCTTCTAAGTCGTGGTTCTCGGGAATCGTTAGAGGCCGTTCTGATAGATCAGGCAGTCTCAAAATGGTGAATAACTCCACTGCCAGCACGAGTGAGACCGGCGGTCCTGTTGTTCGGAAGAATCAGTTCCGAGGGGTCTTATTCAAGTACGGTCCGGATCCTATTCAGGTACTCTTCTTCTTCTTCTGGCTCTGTTGATTTACAGTTTGGGAAGTGAGGATTGAGAGTTGAAACTTGGGATTTGACTTGAATTGTGCACGATTTAGCCTCAGCATTCTAAATGTAGCGTTCTGCTCATTTCAGTCATCTTTGAGATCGCATTTAGTAGCATTTTTTACTATCGTTGAAATGAGAGTGAACTTGGTTCACTGTTGATTGTTAGCATCTACTTCTGCATTGTCTTAAAAATCTCTCATTTCCCAGAGCCTAAGAAATTCTGCTGCACCAATGTCATTTTATAGTCACTGTGTTGGGAGTAATGGCATGAATGGAGGACCTTTGAGGCATGTGGTTAGGCTTTGAGACAACAAAAGCAAGTTTATAAAGTCGTTGTCTGAATATAATATAAGTATCCTATTGAGTATTGACTATAACTGTATTTTGGTAATTTTATAAAAGTAATACGGAGTAAACATTCATGAATACCAGAACCACCATTTTGGGTTCGAACAATTGAATTCAACTCAACAATACTTCACACCTGGCACCGTTTATGATATGAATATTGAGTATATATATTTACATTTAAATAAGGTTTGTAGTCTTTTCTCCTTTTTGAAGGGCGGTCTGTCTTAGCAAATAGTTTATCTTAATTCAGAAAGTTGAGGTATGATTTTCTCCTAGAGAAGGAAAATTCATCTTCATTCCAGTTTAACTTCCCCTGTGAGCTATGCACTTTGGTGTATAAAATGGCTGACTGCTTTGTGACGATTCCTTTATTTACAGGTAGCATTTAAGACTGGTGACTACAAACAACAAGTTATTTTCATTGGTGGATTGACTGATGGTTTTCTTGCCACAGCGTATGTTGAATGGTTTATAACTTCAACAATTGGTCTGTGTGAGGATGATATCTTCTGTACCATTTGACCGATAACCTCTCTCAATCAAGTCATCCAACAACCAAATTTTACTACTTGTAACTATGTGAACCAATGAAAAGTACTCTTGTGAAATCCATTCTCTGTCTTCTTGCAGATATTTGGAACCTCTAGCAATTGCTCTGGACCGTGAGAAGTGGTCTCTTGTTCAATTTCTTATGTCATCTTCATATAGTGGATATGGCACTTCCAGCTTGCAGCAGGTAAACATCTAGATCCTTATCCTCTGACATGGCAGTATTACTATAACACACCACAAATAAATTCCTGTAAACATGTTATGCTCATTTACTTATTTTTATAATAAGCAAAAAATTCTGGTCTTTGTTAATATACTTCGAATTGTAGCACTGAAAAATTTTACCCTTCGTAATGTTCTGGACATTCTAGTCAAGGTACACTCTTGTCTCCAAAGTATGTTATCCTTGTCGTTCAGGACTGTACTTTGGCAGTTGAAACTATATACCTGGAGCTTGTCTAAAGAAAACGTTGGCTTGATTTTGGAAGAGGAATTTTTTTTATATGTGCATTAACCAAAAGGCGGGTGATTTTTGTCCCTTCAATTTTTAGTCAAATATTCAAATTAGTTTATTCTTCTCTTGTCTTAATGCCTATTATCTTTTGCAACATGTATTTATTCATACTTAATGTTTTTACTTAACTGAGCTAGCAAATATGGTGTTTGGAAGATGTGGATGTAAGGACTGAGATGTTTTTACAATATTTTGTTGTCCAGTTTTGGATCTTATTATCGCTATGGGCCATTTTATAGCCATAATCTCAGCTTTTAATGGCTATTTTTAACAGTGTTATACTGTGACTCTTTGGAGAGTTGAACTTGAGAGTGTGTTGCTGGTATTTCATCTTAGTGATGAGATCGATGCCATGATGCGTTCATTTTAAGATATCTTGTTGTATTCATGTTGAAGGATGCCAAAGAGCTGGATCAGCTGATAAATTATTTAATCAACAAAGAAGATTCTGAAGGCGTGGTACTACTTGGGCACAGTACTGGCTGTCAGGTAATTTATTATTGCGTTTAAACCCTAAGCCATACTTCAACTCTTTTATTGCAACTACTATTTGTTGGGCAAGAGAAATGAACTTATCTCTAATTTGGACTTGTTGTTTAGGATATTGTGCATTATATGCGCACAAATGCTGCATGCTCTCGTGCCGTCCGTGCTGCTATCCTTCAGGTACTTGCTCATTTATATTAGATCATATGAAACACTTGCCCTATAATTGATTGGAGGGATTTCAAGGCAAGTACAACAAGGGATTTAGCCTCCCTACAGTTTGTGTTTGTTTGGTTGAGAAAATGGAGAGAAGGCCCTTCCGTCCCATCCCTGCCCTTCAAAATTGGGGGGATTTACAGGGGAAGGGAGCAGCCAATTAATAGTTATATATAATTTCTAAACACCCTCACTTATTTTATTAATTCCAAGGTCACCCTTAATATTCCTAAAAATCATTAGTGTTCTCATATTGCAAGCCCCTTCAAGGATGAAGAAGAGCCTGTTTGCCTAGAAACAAGGTCCTTCCTTCCTGCCTTTCTTTGTTTGTTTGTTTGTGTGTGTGTGTGTGTGTGTGTGTTTTTTTTTTGGGGGGGGGGGGGTTTTGGAACAAATTAACTTAAACTTGATGAGGTTATAATAGTCAATTTAAATATATTTCCCCTCGCCTCCCTCCCCTTCCAATCTGAGCAATGCGACATTAGAATCTCTCTCCTTTCTCTTCTCCAATCAAACCAAATAAGGGGACTTCCGTCTAACTAAACATACTCTGTGTGCATTGTGGCTGTGCAGTTCTGGTACTGAAACAATGATTCATTCACTCTTACACCATATGTATTTTTTGGCTAATATTATTCGCTTGGAACTCTCAGTGAGCATTGGGTTGTTCTTTCATCTTGGAGCAGTTTTTCCTCATATTTTGCGGTTTTAATAAGAATAGGGAGGCCAAATTCCTGTAGCATTTTGTCAATTGCAGCTTCCTTGTGTACTTGGATGGAGTGGATGCCTATATAGTCAAAGCTGTATCTTTTCCCTCCACTAATTATAGAATAAGACTGTGTTATAGATCTTTGGTGGTTTGCCCATGGTGCATTAGGGTTTTTCCATTTTTTTATGTCAGAGAGATTGGTTAGCTTTGTTGCTTTGAGCTACCTTGGCTCTTTCTTTTCTTTTAGCTTCTCAGCATTGGAGGATATCTCTCTCATATCCCCCTAGTTGTACTTTTTTTCCTCTTTAATTATTCTCCTTTATAGGAAAAATTAGACTTATGTCTTGCAAGTGCCTCTGTTCTCTCACTTGAAATTTTTTTGATTATGCCAATAAAATGACCAGGCTCCAGTTAGTGATAGGGAATATCGAGCTACATTGCCTGAGACAGCTGCTATGATTGACTTAGCTGCTAATTTGATAAGAGAAGGGCGAGGTTCTGATTTAATGCCAAGAGAAGCAGATTCTTCTGCCCCAATAACTGCCTATAGGTGAGTTCGCTTCACATTAACGTTGCAAGAACAGCAGAAATACTGAAATAAGCCTTGACCTGAACCGATAGAATTGTTAATAAATTCCAAAGTAGCATAATTCAAAATATGTGGACATTAATGTATATTTGTCAATCATAAAAGTAGATTGTTGCTTTTCAATTAGCAGTTCTCTATGCGACTCTAAACATACAAATTTTGATGCCAAAATGTCTGTTCTTTTATAAAAAGCCCTTTTATTTCGTTGAATTTTTATTTATCTGATAATTGAAGATAATTTACTTGTGTGAGTTGACCCCTGAAAAGAATGCCATTGATTTTTAGAACAAGGAAAGGCAGCATTATTGTCATTTAAGATGGTATACGGGGCACTGGGATTCTGGGATTGGCATTAAGAATATTACCTGTTTAGGTTCTGATGGCATGGTTTTTTGCTCTTTTGTTGCTATACTTCTGTTTTGTTGCTCTTTTCTATCTCCATCGGCCTCCCTTTTCCTCTCCTTAGTTGGTCTTGTCACTATTTGATATGCTAATGCCTAAGAAATATTGACTGTTGTGCATGAATAAGACATCACTTGGGTGGTACAGAAAAGGTAATTGTCTTCTCATGCTATTGCTTCCTTTGTAATGAATAATGCTTCTGCAGGTATCACTCCCTTTGTTCATATAATGGTGATGATGATTTATTCAGTTCCGACTTTAGCGAGGATCAATTGAAAATGAAACTTGGGCACATGTCTTGCACACATTGCCAGGTGAGCACATCTGTCTAACTTAATTTCCCTTTTTCCCTTTATTTTTTTAAAGAACTCTTTTGCTTGGGTGCTTGGTTATTCAAATCCCTAAACTATACATCCTTGAACTAAAATTTAACCTTAGGACACAACATTTTTCTTTTCAAAATTTAGTTGATGGATACAGAAGACTTAGATAGAAGGCCACTGCCAGCTCATCAGTGGCAGATCTATTTGTTTCCCTGACTGTAACTAATATTAGTTGATGTTGCCTTTGGGGTAATGCCTTGAGTCCTTAACAAGTATGTCAGTGATTCACGGCTGAGAAAATAAAGGTAATTGTTATTCTAATTTGGAGAGAGGAGGGAGGGAGAGTGGAGAATTGTGAATTACTTGGCGAAGAGGGAGTTCATCTTGTTGGAATGCTCTGGCGTTTTGCAGGTTATATTTTCGATGGCTGATGAATATGTGCCAGACTATGTTGATAAGAAAGCGCTGGTTGAGCGGTAAGTTGTCCACTCCTGTGTTCGAGCAATAATAACCCCAGGTCAGAGGAAGGACAGTACTGAGTTTGCAGTCTATCTCAAGCAGAGCATGTCCTGCGTCTGGTTTTTTTTTTTGGGGGGGGGGTGATATAGAGGAATGGGATCTGGATCCTCTCTTCATTTTTCTCATTTTCTTCTCTGCATTCCATCTCTACCTTTGGATTAAAAATTGAACGTTTGAGATTTACTATATTATAAGATTACATAAGACATAGAGAATAAACTGTTAAAATTTGTTCATTACAAGTGTAGGCTGCCTGAATTTTAAAAAATAATGGCTTTATCATATACTAAATTTCAACCATTCATTTTTCAATCCTATGGTGAGGACGAGATGGGAAGAAGAAAACGAGAGAGAAAAAATGAACCAAATCCGGACGAGGAATGAATTGAGGTAGTATCTGATTGTTGTTGATATGCTGATGAGTTGCATTTAATAAAAACGTGCAGATTATGCGGAGCGTTGGGAGGCGCCGAAAAGGTAGAGATCGAACATGGGAATCATTCACTCTCTAACAGAGTTGAAGAGGCTGTCCAGGCCATTATTGACTTCATCAAAAGAGGGGGACCAAAAGGCTGGGATGATCCCTGGAATTGATGTGTTTTACATTTACTCTATCACTGTTTTTCTTGTTTCTTTTTTCCTTTTTGGGTTGGTGGGGTTGTTATTTTCGGCCTTTCATATTTTTTCAATTTAATACATGTTGATATTTTATTTAAACAGCTTGTAACAACTATGCGGTACAGAATTTAATCTCAATAGCATTTTCTTTCTTCTACAACTTTATATTTAGGATCATCAAATCAAGTCTTTCTCCTAGCTCTTATATTTGAAAATGGGGGAAGTAGCTTAGAGCCTCAGGAATCTAATTCCCAACGAGGTTTTGAAATGGTTCAGGCCTTTAGAACCCCTCTCCATCACAATTAGTATTTCGTGAAACTATGGAATTTAGTCTGTTTTGGATCTAACTAGTACTATTTTGCTCCGGTCATATTAATAAGACAATACAATCAAAATATTCTGTTTTGAATCAAACCGCTAGAGGGAAAAATAGAAACTCACAGAATCGCAAGACGTGTAAAGCTACAAGAGGATGACCGTTAAATTTAAGTAAATGTTTGTTTGAAAAACTCAGAAAAGCATTTTCACGTAAACTGGGATACAATAACTGAATAATGAAATTCGTAAAAACCATCTTAAAATCTATAAAAAGCATATTAAAATTTATAAATTCTTTTATGATTCTGTAAATTCTTCTTGAAATTTGTAAACCCTTTTATTTTCAAACACACAAATATCCATCGAAGTAAAACAAGTAATCCATCGAAGTAAAACAAGTTGTGCTGTACTTACTGCTGCTGCAAGTAATGGCCAATAAATATATTACGCTAACAAAAATGTATGTCCATGAATTAAACACCTGTATGCATCTTATCTGTCATTTTCGTTTTGAATTGGCAATCACACCCGTCACTTTCTTTCCCTCTGCACCTTATGTTCCCATCACGATCACAGGCTCCAAATCGATTCGTCGTTGCTACTCGTACTGTGCTTTTTCAGAATAACCCTAAGAGTACTCTTAAATTATTTTAGACGTCAAACTATGTCCAATTGAGATTTTAAGGCTGAAACAGTTATTAAATCGTTAATCATACTACCAACAACTTGTTTGTTGATGCTATTGATTACTACTTTGATTACATGATTACTTTCAGTGTCCAGTAACCAATTGGGTAAAGGTGCTAGGAATCGTGTTCTATTTGCATGAGATGTCCCTCAAGCCCACCAACTCATAAATGAAACTCTCCCTTCCCCGATATATCTGGCTTGTTTGTTGAAGTATTTGTAAAAGTTAAATGCACATTTAATAGTGTTTTTTACAAAATGAGATAATATCATTCACATATTTATCTCAATTTACGTAAAAATACTTTTCTACCACATTCTCAAACGGGTACATTATAACTACTAATGAGTTGCGCCTGAATGCAGCCAGAACTTTTTTGAAACTATCTTATTTCTGTTATTGTAACTTTGCTTATGTAATTTTCATGTTTCAGTAATAAAATTTCTACTTTCAACAAAAAGGGGCAAATGTGCATATTTAACAACGAAATTAATGGTCAGGAGCACTTCGTATAATTAACTTTTAAATAGTGCAAATTTAACAATAATCAATTAAGAATATGCAAATTTAACGACAATCAATTAATAAAGATGCAAATTCAGTAATGATGTTAATTTTGCCTTAACTCCGGTGACTAGTTAACATATTTTACTACTTTTATAATCTAGAGGTTCGTTATGGAATCATTTACATACTTAAACCATTCGTTTTTATTTAACTTCCTTTATTAAAGTTTTTTCAAATAATTTTTTCTTTTTAATGGTAATTAAACCTACTCATTTTTTATTAATTTTTTAGAATAAAAGGAAAAAAGTTAAGTAAAAAGGAGTAAGAAAGGGAATAAAGTTAAGAAAAAAGGAGTTAGCATTGGAAAAATAAATTTATTTAAAATAATTTTCATTTAATAAAAAAGAAATAGTTTTTATGACCTAATTGATCCCAAAATGAACTTCTAAATCATAAAAATAGTAAAATGTGCCAACTGGTTAACAGAGTTAAAAAAAATTAATAGCATTGCTAAATTTGCACATTTTTTAGTTTATTGTTGCAAAATTTACATATTTTTTATTGATTATTGGTAAATTTATGTCATTCAAAAGTTAATTATACTTAGTGTTTATGGTCAATAAATTTATTGCTAAATTTGCACATTTACCCTAAATAATATGAAAAAATAAAAAGATATTTATTACATTATTATGAACCGAACGGAGTATTTTCTACAACCACATTGAAAAAGAAAATCTGTTTCCTTTTATTCCGAGGAGTGATTATGAGTGTAATTGTGATGTTTATTAAACCAATTTGCCACCGACATAATTTGTGTGATATCACTTATTTCAGCAAACCTATATATTTATTCTGTTTTATAAAATTTAAGTAAATTAGATCTCAAACCTCACTAACATCAGAATATACCTTTAAATTTAAAAAATTGTTTATAAAAATAATTATTTGATAACGTTTTCACATCGTGGGAACGAGATTTGAACTCCGAAGACATTTGATGTCGGCTGCTTTATAGT
>JANTPZ010005387.1:0-14901 GCA_025593235.1 Vachellia pachyceras
GCATGAGCTTGGAGAGCTCAGGAGTAGTGATATGAGGGTTAGGGTTCCGTTGGAGAAGGAGAGGAGGGAGTTGGTTGCAGTAGAAATCATCCAGTGAAACCAAATTCGGCTTGTTAAGAGATTGGATTCGAGACTGATAATTGCTCAAAGCTTCTCTCCAAACACTGGGATCCGAGCACTCAAAATCCATCTCGCTCGCCTGAAACTGGCGGTTCCTCAAAATTCCCTGCCTCGCTTTCTTTCTTCGTCTAATGAACTTGTTATCGCAACAAATAAAGGTTGGGAAAATTTTAGACGACCGGCTCGAACTCCATGTAGTTCCCACCAATTTTAAACTTAATGTTTGCCTTTGTTAAAAAAAAAAAAAAAATTACTTCCCGCCACCCGGCGAATTGGTCCTGGATGGTCCGTGCAATGAATACATGTAACGTTGGTTTGGGAGAAAGAAGCTGACATTTAGGGTTTGTTTGGTTGGGGGAAGGGGAGGGAATGGAATGAAAAATGAATCCCTCCCCTTGTTTGGTTTAAAATTTTGGAGGGGAGGGAATTCAAAATATACCCCATCATTCCCTCCCCTCCCCTTATATTGATTCCTTCCAAATTGGGGTTTTTTGGAGGGAAGCCAAAGATTATGACTAATTTACCCCCACCAATTTTATTATATTTCCATCCATACCCTTGGTAGGCTAAAACACATCACTTCTCAATCTCTTCCTCTACTCTCTAGAAAAAGTTCAATTAATCAACACTTTCTTCCTTCTCTACTCTTTGGGGGTTTTCCTAGTTACAAGTTGGATTAAGGTGATAAGTTAAGCATAAATTCAGTATATTGAAATTAAGCTACATATAAATCCTATTTTTTTAATTATTTAAATAAATTATATAATAGAAGTACCTTAATAATTGTTTTAACTAATTAAATAGAATGAGTGATTAATTTTCATGTGTAAAAAGAAATGTAAATAAATTGTATAAGTAAATAAATATAAATCAACATATAAGGGTAAAATGGTAAATTGATTATTAACTCCCCTCCTGAACCAAACCAAAAATCATTAAAAATCATCCCCCTTCTTTCCCCTCTAACTAAACCAAACGAGGTAACCTTGTACCATTCCATCCCTTCCCATCCCCTCATATCCATCCCTTCCCTTTCCCCTCCATCAAACCAAACATAGCCTTAACGTTGGTCCTGGATGGTTTTCTTTTCCTAAAATCTAATTTTTATCCTAAAATTTAAGTTTTATTTACTTTTTAAAAATATTATTTTAGATATAAAATCTGTATTTGAAATATAGGTTTTGAAAAACTATTTTCTTATTAAATCATTTCATTTCTCTTAATAAATTTTCTCTTTCCTACTTTTTCTTTCTTTATCTTCCATCTTTCTTACCTATTTTTTGCCTCGAAGTCCGTAAAGGTCAATAACTTCTCAAACACAATCACCTTTTAAAATCTAAATTTTACCTCGGAATCAATAAAAGCTATTGGCTAAAATTTATTTTTCACGTAAGTTTTACCTTAAATTTTGTAAATAACAAACACGTAGACTAGGGCCCTGACACACTTACACCTTGGGAAGCACCACGTGGCGACTTCGTATTTCACAGAAAATTTAAGTCTAAAAGTTGGGCTGAATTGTTGGGTTGATGAAGCCGTAATCCAAGCTGCTGGGCTTTGCCACGAGGGGCCACTATTATTCAGCCATGCGCCAACTAATTATGAGTCTAGAACGTTGCTGGGTTTAGGGCATGGGCCACGACAAAGCTCTCAAACAAGCCCTACGATTTGGTGTACTTCAGCTGCCAAAATACCTCAAAACTCTCTTTTTTGGGGCAGCTCGCCAGTTTGAACTCCCAGCACCACCTTTCACACCCACCCTCGTCTGCAATATAATTTTCTTTATAAAGCTTAGACCAGCAGGCCCTCAGAAAACCAACTGCATGATTTTTTGGCTTTTTGCCATTTTTGAAAAATACACATGTCAGAATTTATTGTCCAAAAGTATCCAAGGATTTAGGTTCTTCTTTTTATGTATAATTTCTCTTTAAACATGTGTAGTATGTTTTTAGCTATATACAAATGTCTTTCATTTTATATACAGGGGTGTTTGGAGAAGTTTTTTCCCACGTTGCACATAAGTCGAGACAAAAATTCTCTTACATACTTACCTCAACTTGCGTAAAAACGCTTTTCTAATGGATTCCCAAACAGGCATATGATTAAAAATTAATTACACACCGCTAAATAAGAGTTACATGCGTGAAGATGTGCTACATCCAAGTCTTTTAATGTATTCAACATATCTTTAAGCAACAAATTTTACAGTGAAGAATTTTCACATCTTTCTCCTTTTTTTTTTGTCTTAGATTTTTGCTTCCCCTCCCCTCCAAATAAAAAATCCCCTACTCCATTTTGATCATATTACATACTTCTCTTGTCATATTTACAAGTTATTTTCAATATGCTTCACACTTTATCTTTGAGGAGTGCTTTTTTTTTTTGCTATAACTTAGGTAATCATCATCCTTTTCATATAAGGGTTCAATAACCTAACCCTTACGTAAAAAAACATTTTTCTAAAGGATTCCCAAAGGGGCACATAGTTAAAAATTATTTACACACAATTGAATAAGAGTTTTCTAACGGATTCCCAAAAGGGCACGTAGTTAAAAATTAATTACACACGGTTGAACAAGAGTTACATATGGGAAGATGTGCTACATCCAAGTCTTTTAATGAATTCCACATACCTTTGAGCAACAAATTTTACAGCGGAGAATTTTCACCTCCTCCTCCCCGACCAAATAAAAAATTCCTTGCTCCATCTAGATCATATTACATACTTGTCATATCTACAACAAGTTACTTTCAATATGTTTCACACTTTACATCTAAGGAGTGCGTTTTTTTTGGTTATAAGTTAGGCAATCATCATCCTTTTGATATAAGGGTTCGAACCCATAACCTAACCCTTGCAAAAAACTTTCAAGGTTGAGGTGTTCGGTGACTATAAGGCTGGGTATATATTTTTTGATAGTATTGAAAAAAATGGTTTTAGAAGAAAAAAAAATCCGTCGTACTACATTGCCCAGCAGAACAGCATAGGATTCTAAGTTTTGGCAAAAGGGTCCCCCAGAAAGAAAAGAAAAAATGAACTGAGATTTAATTCGGCCACTGAACATGTGTAGCAGCAACGACTTGAATTCTGCAGTTAAAGCTATTATAAGTCTGCCTGCGATCAATATGAATGCAGCACTGACCAGGCACAAGTCCATTCACATGGATGCATCACTTTTCAAAGCTTGCATAATAAGAGCAGTGAGAGAGAGGGAGGGAGGGGTCCGTTCACATCGTAACAAACTGTCTTCAATACTACGTACGTCTGAGTCCCTAACAAAACTAAAAGAATGCAGCGAAAACACATCCGTGTTCCACGTCGTAGATGATAGATAATTGAACACAGAAACATTCATAAAACCATCAGATTTTGCATAATCTCTGTGAATATACGGTAAGTAAATAGTGATCGTATGTTTTTAAGGAACATGAGTGTGCGCTTGATTCCTGACAGTGGATGCATGATTGGAGAAGAGGGTTGGGAGAGCTTTAGACCAAAAAAAGGATAGGGAGGGGATAGTGGGGGCACGTGAACTTCCTTATATAAGTAAGCAGGGGAGAGTGGAGTGAGTAGTGACGACATTATTGTGAGCAAGAATGGCTTCTATAATAATTGACCCCTTTATCTCACTCTCTTTCCCTTCTTATTCCTCATTCTCGCTTTGTCCTCATCTCCATTTCCCTTCCTTGTTCCTCCTTTCTCATGCAACTCCTCTTCTCCATATGCTTCTTCCTGCCTTCTCAATTTCCTCATCTACCCCTCGCCTTTCCCCAAATTACATCTTACCTGTATGTCTGTGTTATCTCCGCCTTAACTATAGACATGCACTGCTAATGATATTGTCACTCTCTTTAAATAAACTAGCCCGTCGAGTTTGACCTGCACAAGTGCATGTTCACACACACACTCTTTGTTTGAGCTATCAATAATCCCTTCTTATGTTTTCTAAATCACAGAGGCAGATTGAACCCACTGCCTTACACTTGCAAGAAAATTTCCATATCACTGGGTTATAAAATCACTGACTCATCCTTTTTTGGTATAAAGGGTCAACACTGTTTGCCTGCTTTTCACCATGCGTCGCGCGGTCATGCAACGGCAGAAACAGATCTTGTAAGGTAAGCATAAATAATAAAAGCCCTTGTATGTGTATGCGAATGGGAGTACGACATGATGAAACAGATTAAGCATAATAATATAGAGTTGCTTTATAATTAGAAAAGTTTTGTGGGGTTGCGGTGGAAAGTATATATGGATAGGGTCGAATCGATGAATGGTATATTCTTGGGGAATGTAAGCCAAATATGGGAGAGCAACCAGTGTATACTTTGGAGAGACACACTCTATTTCGATGACTAGTCCAACTTTTCTTTACTGTGGATAACGTTTGGTTTTTTTCTTTTGCGCCACGGGATTAGGTATTTTCTGGAACAAGTCAGCACTGGCAATAATTCAGTAGTACATAGAGTGGAGTGAGACCAGGGACTTTTGTGTTGCTATGGATGAAATAACTTTTCTTCGAAAGGGGAAAAGAAAAAGGAGATACATGTTTATTTAATGCATAGTATTTTAGTTATGCAAAGAAAGTTGATACACTTCTTTGTATAAAAGAAGCATGCCTCCTTCATCTGGGTTGATCAAAGATGCTCCCTACAGAGAAAACAAAACTGTTTTGTTAATTTTATCATATTTAAGCTAGCTATAAAACATTTTGGCTGTTTTAATTTGTCCTCTGTTGATCCAAAATATTTCAATTTTAAAATTAAGTATTATTTTATATGAATATTTAAATGCCATGTCTATGGAAAATGTTGTTATTTTATATTAACAAGGAATAATCCTGGGCATTTCAATGAAGAGTGTTCATGTCATTTGGTCACTTTAACTCCTTAATTCATCTTCCTTTCCCTTCTTAATTATTGCTTCTTACCAAACTTCTGATGGAAAATAAATCGCAATCTCTTCCCACGTACCAAATGGTAACACGTTGTATTTTTTAGCACAAGTAAAAATAATCTTTTCATATAAAGTAGCCTGATCTCTGTGAACTTCCTTTCCATCTCCTTCGAAAATACTTCATTGCTGCCAAACATGATCCCAAACTCCCCCCCCTCCCTCTGAGATATATACACACATATATATAATGTCCTTGAATTTGACAGTTGAAAAAAAAAACTTCCATGCGACTTGAATACAGCGCAGTTAATGAAAATGATACAGACAGGGTCGATTTTGTCCACAAAAGTGGCAGATGACTGGAGAGTGACATGTTATTTGTTTTTAATACAGTTAAGTTTAAATATATTAAAATGAAAAATATATTGACTCCTTCAGTAATACGTCCATACACATGCATCCTCCTCTTCATTACATGATGACCTTTTCTCTTACACTAACTCCATAATTAAATTATTTTGACTGTAAAGATAGGAACATCGCGGGGCTGTAAAAAGTATGAAATAGAAAAGCTGTGTTCAGACTTCAGAGGAGTAAACTTATTGGGTAGCATCATTGGAATAATTGCAACCGTAGGTTGAGTGTAGAAAATGAACCAAGGATGGTGAGTAAAGGAGTACAGATGGCGCGAGGGGAAGAGGCGTGAGAGAGGGGTCGGAGGAGGGTGACCAAAGACTTTGGTCAATAAATAAAAGTCCAATCACTCCACAAAGAAATTAAAAAAAATGCAATCATTGCGATCAAAATTTTTCCAAACAGATGATAAATTTAGTGTTGGTGTTGTTGGTGCTGTTGCCCACACACCCCTGCATTCCATTCTCTCCCTCTCTTTTTAAATTGCCTTCAATCAAATCATCTTTTGGATTTTAGCTATTTAAGTTTCAAGTTACATTATTGGATCCGTTTGGAAATGCGGTAGAGAAGTATTTTTACGCAAGTCAAGGTAAATATATGGAGGAGATTATCTAGTTTTACAGAAAAATACTGTTGAACATACGTTTGGCTTTTGGAAACGTTATTCCAAACAGGCTCAATTTGTAAATGCAAAGAAACATTTTTTTTAAAAAAAAGTTACCCCCGACTTGATAATTAATGCAGTAGCCATGTCAAAAAGGGGGAAGAAATAAAGTCCCTCCTTTTTACAAAATTACCATATTTCTGCAAATTTTTAACAAATGATTGTAAATTAGAGATTTTTTTTTTTCAGTTGAGGTACTATAATATAACCTTGGTGGAGCATCAATTTTGAAACAGTGAGGATAAGTAAAAAAGAGGAACAGGTTTCAGAATCCCACATGGAGGGATGTGGCTTTCTTATCACATCCATGTCGGGAATCTTCATTTTAATTCCACTGTCTCTGCCACGCCTAACCAAACCCACATCCTCTCCATTTTACTTCCACCAACCTTTGTTCCAAAAATACACAATATATCACTTTCATCCCAAGCTGCGTCAAATTAAATCATCAATCTATTCAACTACATCTTCTTCATCACCATCATCATCAAAAGCATATTCATTTAAACAAGTTAATTAAGTTGAGAGAGAGATAGAGGGATCGATGAATGTCTGTTGTTCCAGGTAAAAGTGTGAGGAAAACTGCATTAAACATACAATATAGTTTATACCCATCCATCATAAATATAAGATTTCTTTAGTCCGTTATACTAACAAGTTTGTGAATAATCTACTGGAGGATTTGTGCATGTTCAGAAAGCATCAAAATTGTTAAATTTACATAATTTGAGATAAAACTTCTTCAACATGCTTATCTCATATAATCACAAGGTATAGAATTACTTAAAAATGAGCTAATTAATCTAATTGAGGGTAACCAAGGAAGGGTTGTAATTAAGTTTGGGGGAGTTGAAGTTAAATGGGGCATGCATGGGAATGGTGTCCAGTACGTAGATGCGAAAGATGGTACCCATTTATCAGAATTGGAGCATGCATGTGTGTATGCCTGACTGTGCTTGAGCTTCTCCTCCTTTCTATAATGCCTTCTCCCTCTTCTGCCTTTGAGAATCCTCAATCAAACCCTCCCATCCCCATGTCTGGTAAATTAAACGCCCTTCCAAATAAACACAAATACACATGTATCTATTCATTCAATAACTTCATCATCAGCATCATCATCATAGCGCTTTGCCTTTATGTTTCATTACAAACCAACACACTTCATTTGTCAGAGAAAAAGAGAAGGCAAATCCACCGCAAACGACCATTATGCATGTATATGGATTCTATATATGCGTTGACGTCCTCCGATCGACCACCGTGAGAATTGGAAGTATTTAATATATTTTTCTCAGAGCAACTAATAATGAGGCATACTTTAATAGCCCTGTAATTGCTCATGAACCGTGCCTCACGGATTATTCATTCGGACAACAATTCACAGCTAGCTGCGCATCATCACACCAGTTCTCGTAATTGGATCAACGCCGTTAATTAGAAACACACATACTTAACTACAGTTAAACCATTAAACGTCGTTTGAGGCATATAATTGGAGGCAATGAGTTGTTAGGCACTTTCAAGTTTCAACCATGCAAGGAAAGAGGTTCTCACTCGTACAGTTCAGTAATACGATCGAGAAGCTAGAGCGAAATAATGTCCCGGATGATATAAGCAGGCCAAACCTTGTTGTCAAACAAAGTCACTATGTGTGCTGTCTCAACAAAACGGATCAGAGAGCAACAGATAGAGAATGGCCGACACGGACTTGAGTCGATCCGATGGACGAGTGAGACGACGTCATACCAGTGGTCCATCGCTATCGTCGCCTACCCCATTAAGTCGACATGTGTCACGTTAATCAGCAAGGTGAATTCCTCTTAAACTTCCCTCACGACCCGGTTAAGTGGCGTGGAGTGATTAATTGTGGAAGCAGCTCCGTGATTCATGTGCATGGACCCCCACAAAACGTTGGAATTTTAGAGGAAGAAATGTCAAGTTACCAGAAATGTGGATGAAAGTGAGGATAGGTATTGGAGCAACTTTTTCCCGGAAGGTACTAAGCCCCAAGGCCGAAGAGGGAGGAATTGTCAAAAATCAAGATGGGGTTCGATTGGAGCATTGACTGGCCTGCTTACTTGGCAAATTCACTGTCAGGGAGCAGCTAAGCCTATAGGGGCCAAAAAGAAAGCGGAGGGCAAGTGTTGTGGTGGTGGAACTGCAACAAGAACAGGGCTTTGTTTTGAGATTAGGTATCTGAAGAGAGAGCGAGGGAGTACGAGTGGGGCAGTTTAAGGAACAGGACTTTTGGTGAAAAGGCTTGAGATTAGGACACAGGGAGGACAGTATTAACAACAACTATGATCAGAGTTTAGAGCCTTGTGCCATCTTTGAAAGAGTCATGCTTTCCATTTCCGGCTCTCTCCGGGCTCCATCCACTTCCCTCCCTTTTGCTTCCTGTCCATCTCTGTTCATATCGTATACCACAGTGTTTCATACTTTTCGTTCCCTATTTAAATTATAATCTTGAAATTTCAAAATAAATTATTTAAATCTTGTAAAAAAATTTATCAGTGGTGTCATATGATTTTTAAATTTTTTTGAAATTTAAGTGAATATTTTTTTGCTGCCAAATAAACTTATAAACAGCATTTCTTGGTTCTTGAAAAGGCCGTGCTTTTTTTTCTGGGCAATTGAAAAGGCATAAATGCATGATTGGACGTGACAAAATATAAAAAGTCCAGACAAAAAAGTTGAGTGGTAAATAGCTTTAACCGATATTTTTTATTTCTAAATTATCTCCCTCTTAAACTAATTAAAATTTTACTGTCGCATCGTCTTCTGAGCTAAATCCACTGACAATTGACGGGTGTTTAATATACGGTCATCAAGTTGGGAAAGAGATAATTAATAGGTCATGAAGTGCTTGTTTGAAAATACCGTTCCTCCAATAGTACATCTAAATTGAGATAAAATCATTTTGAAATCTGTAAAAATATTTTAAAATTTGTAAAACACCTCAAAATCTGTAAATTTCTTTATTCTGACGAAATTCTCAAACACACACAAAATTGCAAGTTTAAAGGCCAATATCAATACCATTGCAAGTCTAGCCAAACGAGCCTCCGAAAGATACTTATCGTTTTACAACTGGGTATTCAAATATTTGATGAGTTGGTTTTGAATCAAAACTGTACCACTTCAAGGTGGTTGGTTTTACGTGATTGCAGACTCATTGGTTCGACACTATCATTTAGTTCCGTTTATATTCAATTTTTCAAAGGTGTGTTTTAGTTATTTTACATCTCCCTAGTGTAAATTAAATCTGTATGATGGTAAACATTTGAATGTGCATGACATGAGTCATGCATATATTCAGCATAACCTCACTTATTTTCTACAAACAACCAACCTTTGCAGCTTAATAATTTAATGTGCATTTCTTTTAATTAATACCACAGCCACCACCTAGCTAGAAACTTTTCTTTTTCTCTCCGCGTAACCAGCGTGTGTTGTTCTCAGTGGAGGCCGCAAACGTGAGAAGTAAATTGAAGGACGGAGACACGGAGTAGTCTGAATTCGGAAAAGGAAATGAAGCCTTTGACTCTGAATAAGTCATTAATTTTAATAATGTAATTAATTAATATAATGCTACTTTAACTCACCTATTAACAATTCATCTTTAGTTCAGTTTTCAAGACTGCCAGCTGATGTCATGGCATAATGTGTTATCAGGTGGCCCTGCTCATAAGCACGATATGCGTATGAAAATAAGTTGGTTTCCAGGAACTTGTTCACGTGCTTCTTAAATTTCGGTGAGATATAATGGGTCCGTTTGAGAAAGCGGTAGAGAAGTACTTTTATTCAAGTCAAGGTAAATATGTGGAGGAAATTATCTCATTTTGTAAAAAAAAAACTGCTAAACATACTTTTAGGTAAAAATTAAGTGTTTCAACAAACACAATAACTTGTAAACAATTCAGTCGAGATATATACTGGTTTAGGGATGGACCAACTGTATTACAAAATAGACGAAATGTATATCTGAACTCCGCCCTATTAAAAGAAGACTTTCAGGAGGTATCTGACCCGAAAAACTTTATCTGAAATAGTTAGTTGTTCGAACAAAAAAGGTTGGATGCTAGCCACCCGAAGGGTTATGAAAAATAATGATGATAATACAGAACATTATCAGTGTATTTTTCCTTTAATGTGTTGTAGCTGTTAAGATTAATGATGGAAGCTACTTTCCCAACTTCATTTATAGGCCTGTTTATGTGAGCGTTGGGAAATCACATACATGTAAGTCGAGATAAAACTCCTATCACATAATTACCTCGTAAATCATAAAATACGTTGAAAAAGTAACTTCCAGGCCACCTACAGTACAAACGACCACATTACAGTAGGGTAAATCCGCGAGGAATGTTTTGTTTTGACCTAAATGATCGAATGTACTTCTCTAACATCATTCAAACTTAGTAGTGCTGCTAGATTTATGGGTGGAAGAAAAGCTTGCTACAACTCACATGCCATGTAATGATTCTAAAGCGTGTGATTAAATTCTCCTTGCCGTGTAACTGAACAAGTTTTCTTTTAAGTAATTATGTATACATGTATTATTTAATGAGATTCATTTTCTTTTAAGTCACTTTTCATTAAAAGGCACTTTTACAACATTTATCCAAACATCATAATTTTATAAAATACATTATGAACAAAAATCATTTTATAAAATACATTCTTTAAACGATTATCCAAACGTGCCTTATACAGTACACATACATACATATAACAGTAAAACAAATTAAAAAATACGAGTCGATAAAAAAGTGGTTTCAGTTTTCTGTGGGAGATAAAATTAAAATCATGGGAGTGATTCATTCTAGGAAAAAGCTACGTACTTTTCTTAGTAGTTAATAATTTAAAAGCATATTTATAACTTTTACGAGCTTTGTAGTTAAGGGGCCTTTATTGTTTTAGAAAAAAATGAGAGGGGCATGCACTTAATTTTTTGTGGAGAATATATTGTGCTTGTTTGAAAAAGTTTATTTACTCTCCAAAAACACGTTCAACAGTGTTTTTCCATAAAATGAGACAATCTTCTCCACATATTTATCTCGACTTGCGTAAAAGTAATTCTCTATTGCGTTCCCAAACGGGCCCATTAGTGTTCATACACGATTACGAAACAGTGCAACTGTGATCATATTCCCCCCTCCCCCTTTCGGGTTACAGACTGATCCTATCGGATATTTGCGTGGAACAATTAATAACTTTAGCATTCAAATTAATAAAAAAAGAAAAATAAATAAAACAAGGAAGAGGTTCGATTTGATGAAAACAGAGAAGCAATGTTGCTGTGCGTCTGGATCGGAGTAACGGAACAGATGACACATAGAGGAGGAAGTTGCTGTGCGTACGGAGGGGTGAATTCAAGAAGAGGTGTGCGTGAGAACGATTTTACAGATTCCAAAATAAATATGTGGGAGGAGTTTTATCCCGGTTTCCGTGTAACGTGATTGATAATCACTTCCCAAACACATACAACTTCGCTCGCTGTAGTTGTTGTAGACAACAAAAATGAGCGAACTTGTTAAAATTAATTAAGCGCAATTATTCCTCTTTTTTTAAGTTTTGGTTTCTTCTTGCTGTCTTCTTACATGTGTTTCTTGAGGTGGTGTGTTTTGTTGGCGTAAGCGCACACTCCCCACTCAAGACTCATCTCACCTCAATACCGGGGGGAAATATACTCCTTCTATCTTTTCACTTCCATCTTGTTATTTTGATGTCTCTGTACGTAGTACAGTATATATGTAATTCATACCCCTACCTATATGCGGGAGCATGAATGTGATCATTGAATAATAAGAACTTCATTGGCTTGTAAGTAATAATATTAACCTCTCGGGTCTGAAACTAGCTGTAGACATTACTGTATACACATAAAATATGATGAAAGAGCACCAAGCATGACACGCCATCACTGCTTCTTGTATAATTAAATATAAGCTTCAGAAGCGAGTTCAGATCTAGCTTGAAGATTGATCGAGTGGTAACCAGAAGAGATTGCAGCATTTTAATTACATTCCGCCTTTCCCAAAAAAGCTTCCCCTATCCTTAAAATATCTTGGTATTATTATTTTGACATCGTTGTTTTAAAATTTGTAACAACTTTTCATTTTTCATTTTTATCACGCTCTCTCTCACACACACACTACACACACGTAGCACGTACGCCCACTTTTCATTTTTATCGTACTAATTTGTTTGATAGTATGGGATTATAAAAGGGTTTAGAAAACGTTAATATATATATCAATTGTGGTTAATTGAAATGAGAGAAGGTGTGTGTATATATGCTAAGAATCAAAATGCCATATAGATAATGTATCAATATTAACTTTGTCAGAAGAACCCTTTCTTGGAAATAAGAAAACTAAGAAATACCAGCCAGTGGTGCGTTTGTTGTATTCATGAGTTGATCGATAGACAGAAGTACGTGGGATGGAAGTTAATACGAAATTACAGCAAAACGCAATATGGAGAAAGAGATTATATATATATATTGTTGGATCTATGTCTCTCACACCCACATGCATGAATCCACCCCAGTCTCCCTATAAATATGCAGCCCTAGGAAACCTTCTTTTCACCACAAATACTCTTCTCTCTCTGTCTCTCCCCCCAGCTGATATAATCTTTAGAGTTAGCATTTGCCTGTGCAGAAATAGAGAAGCATGAAAATGGCGTCTAGGAAAGTTAGCCAAGAGTGTCATGGCCAAGACTCTCCTTACTTTGTGGGATGGCAAGAGTACGAGAAGAATCCATATCACGCCATTGAAAATCCCTCCGGAATCATCCAGATGGGACTGGCCGAGAACCAGGTTTGCTCGTTTTTTACATCAACATACCCCCCATATCTGTGTACCCATTATTATTGTGATTATTCTGTGTGCGCATATATAAATGCAATGCCCGTTTTTCCTCTAGTTAGAAAAAAGGATGACCCGTTTTTGGGGGGCACAACTATAAAGGACGCGGCAAAATTTTGTGCACATTCTTAGAAACCTGACAAATACTCTGTTTGAAGTGATCCCCAAGCACTATATATACATCTGTTCTTGCATGTGCTTTTCTTTTCAGCTTGAGAATGGATTGAAGGTGTTTATTTGTAGCCCCACAAACTGACATGTTTTGTACGTAATGATGGATCCATCTATCAGCTGTCATTCGACATCGTTGAGGCTTGGCTGGAGAAAAATCCCCTCGTTTTGGGCCTCAAGAAAGATGGAGCTTCCGTCTTCAGAGAGCTTGCCCTATTCCAGGATTATCATGGCTTGACCTGCTTCAAAGACGTAATTATCAAGCCTATTTTCCTCATTTCTCACTCACTGATAATGCTTGCTAATACGCATAATTAAATACCGTACGTCATGATCAGTGGCGGAGCCAGGACCTTAGACCAGTGGGGGCAAATTTTTATTTTCAAACAAATGACTACAAGCTTATAAGTATAAATAATTTGAGTGGGTTCAAATCTTAAAAATCAGTGGTGCAAAATAAAAATCTAATAGGTATTTACATAGACACCCAAAAATTGAGTGGGGGCAATTGCCCACACTCAACAAAGCCTGGCTCCGCCCCTGGTCATGATCATGGTTGGCTGTTCATGATCATGGTTGGCTGTGTAGTGTATGTGAGCGTATACGTACATCTCGTAACTCCTCGTGAATGAGTTTGCGCACATACGACAACCAAACACGTCTTTAACGTAGTAATGAACTCAATAATTGACAATCTGTGTCACCCTTGAGCAACGACCGGACAGATTAAGTTAATATAACAGGTTCTATTAAAAGTTTATTATGATGGTGATGCAGCATTTTCTCTCAAATAATATTTCTCAGAAGTTTAGAACATAATTATTCTTATGATGGCGCATGCATGTCAACCACGAGCTATTATGGTATATAAAGTAGTTAAACTCGTACCGAGTACGTACGAACATCCTATTACGTAGTCTCATAACTTCAATAGTTTAATTGGTGGTATGACGATGTTTTTATTTTTTTTTCTATCTCTGTTCTCTTAACTTACTGTGGAACAAATACGCTCCCCTCCGCTATGCCGAACACTGACAGTAGCAAGATCTTAATTAATTTAGACTTTATTAGAATTAAGCTACTTGCATGCACTACACATCACATCTACTTCTAGAAGACATGAAAACATTGACGCAATACAAACATTCTTAAAAAAATGAACAAAAGCTTCCAACACATGGAACAGAAAAAAAGTGTTTTATCCATTTTTAATCATGAGTATGTGAAATAAACAGGCACTGGTGGGGGTCATGGCAAAAATAAGAGGGAACACAGTGAACTTCGCTTCGGACAGACTCGTTCTCACCGCCGGAGCTACACTTGCAAATGAGATTCTCATGTTCTGCCTTGCTGATCCTGGCGAAGCTTTCCTTCTTCCCACTCCCTACTACCCTGCGTACGTTTCTCTTTTAGATTAATGGGTTCTTCTTTAATTATCACTCAGTAATAATTCATTAACTCGTGTATGTTTTTTTTTCAGATTTGATAGGGATCTCAAGTGGAGGACTGGTGTCGAAATAGTTCCCATACATTGCTCGAGCACAAATGGTTTCAGAATAACTCCCTCTGCTCTGGAACAAGCCTATGAACAAGCCCGATCACTGAATCTGAACGTCAAAGGGGTCTTAGTGACTAACCCTTCCAATCCTCTGGGCATAACCTTGAGCAAAACCGAGCTGAACCTTCTCCTGGATTTCGCCACTGAGAAGAAGGTTCATGTGATAAGTGATGAAATTTATTCAGGCACAGTCTTCGACTCG
>JANTPZ010005388.1:0-13475 GCA_025593235.1 Vachellia pachyceras
AAGAGCCAAATGAGTACCTTCTTAAGTCAGGTCAAGAAAATCATAATGGAGCAAGAAAGAAAGGCTTTTGACATTAGCACAATGACAACAAATATTTAAGGGGCTATCTGGCATGAGATGAGGGGAGGGGAGGGGACGGAAATGTAGTGAGGGAAAATTCTTCCACATAGGATTTTGAAAAATTAGAAAAGTGTGCTAAAAGTTTTTAATTAATTTCCCTTGCTCTTTTGTGTTATATCTTCTCTTTATTAATATTTTATGACCCCACTTTTCCATTTTTTTTAAATCCAATTCATAAAAATTTCTCCTCCCCTCCCTTCCTTTCTAAATCCCTCATACCCAACAACCTTTTAGTGTGTGTTTGGGAAGTGATTCCCAATCACGTTGCATGCAAACCGAAACAAAACTTTTCTCACATACTTACTTCGGAATCCGTAAAATCGTTCTCCCAATAGATTCCTAAACACGCACTAAGTGTAATGCGTAAGTTATGTGTTGCATAAAGTCCTATTGTGTCTAATATGATTTTTTGACATATTATAAACGACATGGATCTTTTTGCAACTGTCCATGCTTCATAGCAACGGAGAAAGTGAGGTGCCATTTACCATATATTAATCCATCTTCCCCCTTCATTACTTACTTCTTTGATATATTGGACTTTCTTTCCTCGTAAGGTTGGGCGTGAGACTAAATGAAACACTCGCCATGATTAAAGAACAAAACTTAGGTGCAATTATCAAATGTTTGATTGTCAGACGCTCCACAAGAAACATGACAAGTTGAGGCGTTATGAGGCTCTGTCAAAAACTTCTTCAAGTGTTCTTCCCCCTTAATGGAGAAACTGATATTACCGAAAGATACAGAACTTCACTGTATCATTTACTAATATGAGGGGAAAAAAGAAAAGAACAAACCTGTAGATGTAGATGAAAGCTTCTGGAACCATTCCAGTTATTGATCCAAGTAAGTAGGGCCAAAACCTCATGTTTGTCACCACTATTGCGTAGTTGAATATAGTATAAGGAAAAGGAGAAATCCTAAATATAGCCACCACACGAAATTGATCAAACCAGCTGCCTTCCCCAGCAAGCCTAATAAGTGCAGCATTCTGAGGCCATCTCTTTAACCATTGCTGCACAACAAAGTTGATCACTAAATGAATACAACACACACTCTTATTCATATGGTTATTTCAAAAACTAATAATAATTAAACCAAAGTTCAGGAGATGAAGTGCCATTGGTTCTCGGCAAAAAAAGGGAAGTGCCATTGGTTAAAATATGAAGACTTACATGAATGCGGTCACGGAACAATAGTCCAATTAAGTAAGGAAGGACCATCCCAATTGTTGTTCCAACCATTATTATAACAAAGCCAAGGCCATAACCAAAAATCATCCCAGCCAGCCACATGGAAGGGCCAGAAGGGATCAACAACACGGGGAATAAAGCCAGAGAACCAATGAGTACTAAGGCAAGAACTGGACGGCCAAAAGCAGTAGCTTCCCACTCCATTATTGGGTAAAGAATCTACAATGAAAAAGATAAACCTTCAAAATATGAATCAGTCATTCAAGCATTTCCTTCATTCCATAAGAACTAGAATATTATCCTTTTTAAAATTTTTATTTTCCAAACTATAGAAGATAGGTAAACCAAACAATTTTGAGGAGATATTCAAGCATGTTAGAGGTGGTCTTAATTAAAAGTGATCTAACATAGTTACATCCTATACATCATTTCAAGATTAGCATAATTCACAAATTCTATTTAGACTGTGGCTACCTAATATAAGAAGTTCTCCTGAATTATCTAAAGACTAATTGAGTTCATACTCCTGTAATACATCTCAAAAGAGCAAAACAGCAAGCGCGTGTATCAGTAAACATTTATATGCATTACTCTGCCTCCTAGAGGAAAGATGTCAATCAAAACAAAATAGTTGCCACCAAAAAAGATGTACCTTCTCAAAAAGAAATGGAAGCCCCCATTTAACCAGAACAATGGCAAGTATAACAGTCACAAGGCACCATAAAAAGACTTTGATCCACCATAAGAAAGATTTGACTCTTGTTTCTGCTTGAGGCTGCAATGTTTCAGCTTCAATAGCCCTTGGTTCATCAGATATGACCAATCTAACATATTCACTATTCCCTCTCACATGATGCCTGGAGCTTGGGCGTTTTTCCAACTCTTTTGATGGTGCTGGAGTCATTGTAGGAATGACAGAAGGCTACGAAAATAGAACATATGCATTAAGCATAGATCCAATGAGGCAAAGTTCAAGGCATAAACCCCATACTACAGATTAAAATCAAGTAAGGAGATTTAGGGAGCACAAGAAAATAACTATTAAGGGAAGGGGGAAAATTAAAGGTCAAGGCCAGGAGTTTTTCTAGCCTTATTCCATATAATAAACAGTAAATATTGTATATTTGTACGGCATTACATGCAGAAGCAAACAATAAAGAATAAAAACAAGATCACCAAAGAAGAAAGATGGGTAGGTGTGCGTATTTTGAATTTTCAATAGCTCTCAAAAAGTTTGAAAACTTTGATATCCAATGTCTCAAGTGTCTAGACACAAGTGCAAAAGGACAAATATATTAGGGAGAAAGAAATGGAAGGGAAACAAAGGTTTCAATGAAACCTATCCCTTGGTTGGGAGTTTGGCTAAAGGAGATAAGAGAGAATATGATTTTAACCAACAAAATCCCTCCTCCTTTATAACTGTAAGTTTCCCTAACTTGAGGAATTTTACAAAAGAAAATTTTCTGAAGCATGGGGAAGAAACATTACTATTTATTCATCAAAGAAAAATTCCCTTTCCTTTCCATCTATTTTTCTTGGCTCCCTTCTCTTTCCTTTCCCTCCCAAACCCCAAACATAACCTAAGTTCTTATAGAAGCCGGTCAGAGTAAATTAACTTTATTCTATAGGAGGGATATACTTACCATATGCATATTATAAATAGGTTGAACTGACATCAGTAAACAACCTATTCTAAGATGAAACTCTCATTCATTGATACTGTAAGAAACTTCACTTCCTAATTAACTCATTTCATGACATGCAAAGCTAGCGGCCAGAGCTTAACAGAAGATAAATCCTTAATGCACCGTATGATTTCCTAATTCCAGTACAAACATTCATGTATGCATTAAGGGCGTGTACGTTGAAGCCTTTTTTATGGAAAACTACAGTGTTTTACATGTATCACTCCAAGAAACATTATGAGCACTTGAACTTTGAACTTTCAGATTCACACTATCAACCTCAACGCTCAATTTCTAAAAGTGAAGCCAGGAGAGACAAAATGTAACTTTTGTGCGAGTGTGTGAGTGTGTGGGAGTTGAGAGGAGAAAGACGAGAGGAACGAATTCAAAAGAAGAGGAATGATGGAGAAGGGGGTAAGAGATGGTTTAATGACAGTCTCATGTCCCCCTTGTTTTAGGAAACCTTCTCCATTTTCGGCTGACAAGAAGCTTGCTCCTTCAAAATCCCCTAAATTGAGGGGGAAAGGGTTTTTGAAGGGTAATTGAAAATCTTTCATGATCTTTCCCACCTGACAAATAAATACCAAATTAAAGGGTTTGGATCTTGGGGAAACTTCTTCCTTCCATTTCTTCATCTCCAACATTCCCACTCAAACATGCCATTAAGAAAATCTCAGGCCACAAACACGTAGACAGCTTTCAGATTCTTATTCTCAAAAAACGCTCAAAGAATTAATCCACAAGCATTCTATTCAGTGTTAGAAAACAAGACCCAGAGGACAGTTAAGCTAATCTAACTAGCATTTTAAATCAATTTCCAGTGTCAAAAAATTGCCTTCGAAAACCTGAAATCCCTAAAAACATGTACCCCCTTTCAGCCATAAATTTTCCTGCGAGACAATTATTGTAAGTTATGATACAATCTTTACCTGCAACAGATTTTGACAATAACTTATCGTAATTGTATTTACTTTAGACTTTCATCTTCCAGCCTCTTATTGTCTCAACCCAAAAGCCGCAAACAGAAAGGTTCCTTACGGACCGAGAGAAACTAGGAATACTCTGGTTCGTCAAGTAATTAATTTGAAAACAAAAAATCCCTCTCATGAGCTATAAACTCAATAAAGTTAAAAAAAAAAAGTACTAAATAGACCGCTGAAACCACATAAAGAAATAAAAGAAAGCAGAGTCTTGTTTGAAGCGAAGAAGAGGATGGCTTTGAGGTAAAGTTCCGAGAAGTTTAGAATACCCTGGTGTCTCGTCAGAACAAGCCGCCGACCACCGCTGGCGGCGGAGGAGCTGGAAGGATGCTTTCTCTTGTTGTCTGCGATTCGGAAAAAGACCGAAATGTCCACCTCACGTCCTCACCCACCACTACAGTCCACGAACAGCCTTCATTGTTTTAGCCGAGGTCAATTTTGCCTTCGTGAATGCGATTACGAATTTGAACGTTGAAAACTTTTTTTTTTTGGGCCCGGGACAATCACGAGCACGAAACTTCAATCAGACGCCGAGTCCAAATAAAGCTTTTTGTTTTTCTTTTCTTTTTAATCTTTTTCAACTTTTTTTTTTCAAATTTATTTACAATCAAGCACACGCCGCACACAGTCCAGGGAATGTCAAACACAACTTATCCGTGGTTTGGAATTGATTTAGAGATGGAGGTGAAAATGGATATAGATATGTACTTTAAAATTATATTTGGTATACCATAGAAATGAAGATGAAATCTATAACTTTTTTTAATGTTAATTTTTTTTTGAAAATGTAACAAAAAAGATTATTTTACCCTTAATCAAATTATAAACTAAAAAATAAAACAAAAAAATTTTGGTCAAAAAATTTGGACTCCATTTTAACCCAAATAAATTCAATGGGCTTGGATATGGAATTGAAATTGGGTGTTTTTGTAAAATTGAATTCTATATGAAATTGTACTTACATCACACCAAACATAACTACTTCATAGAATTAAATTCTAATTTCAATTATATCCTTCCATTTCTACCATACCAAACGGGTCCTTAAATGAAATGTTGTCAAGTACTAAAATTTAAATTTACATTATGAGATGTGTCCTCATTATTGATCTATAATAAGATACAATGAATAAAGAAAGAAATATTGCCAAGCACCAACCTTTTTAAATGTTTAAGCAAGAAATTTCTTTTTATCTAAAGAGAAAAATTATGGGAAGGAATGAATCCGGAGGTCGGAGAGAAGAGGGAGAAAGCAATTATTACAAATCATAATTTTAAATGGAGCAAAAGACTTATTGTGATGACCGGAGAAAGCACATACGAAGAGAAGTTAATGGGCCCATTTAGGAAGATGGTAGAAAAGTACTTTTAAACAAGTTGAGGTAAATATGTGAAGGTGGTTATGTGCTTGTTTGGGAACACAGTTTCCCCAACGGTATATGTAAGCTGAGACAAAACTATTTTAAAATATGTAAAAACCATCTTGAAATTCATAAAAAACCATCTTGAAATTATCAAAATACCTCGGAATCTGTAAACTTATTTCTCCCAACGGAATTCCCAAATACACCCTATCCCATTTTACAGAAAAACACTGTTAAACGTACTTTTAGGAGTATAAACACTCTCCAAACACAGCCAATAATTCAACAAATTAAGGCATAGCCCGTAAACATTTCAAATATATGAAAGATATGGAATGGTAGCAAGTGATTTATTCCATCTATTTACCTGCATGTTTCCACTTTTTTTTGCAGGGGGCAGACTTAGGATTAAGCAAATTCAAACTGAAATTGAAAACTGAATTGAACCAAACTTAATTCGATCTTTCTTTTCAGTAATTCATTTTTTTAATTAATTCGGTTTTTAGGTTTTTGTTTGTTGATTTAAAAAAATTCAGTTTTAGCTGAATAAATAAAAAATCATAAAAAAGAATTTTTTTTACTTTCACCGTTTATCATATTTGTATCATTGTATAATAGTTATATTTTTGTTTTTTTGACTAATTTATTCCAGTTTTATCATTGTATAATAGGCTTTGGCTTTTTTTTTATTTCATTGATGGTTTGCCAAAAAAGCTCAAAAGAGGCCCAATAACAGAAATAAAATTGAAAAACCGAAAGTGTGTTTAGGAACTCCGTTTGAAGAAATGAGTTTACGGATTTCTAGATGGTTTTTCGAATTTTAAAATCGTTTTTACGGATTTAAATGGTTTTATTTAGGTTTGTATGCACCGTTGGGGTAACGAAATTCCCAAATAAGCACAATACAAGACTTTTGATTCTTCAGTTTTTATCAAAAACCGATTACTCACTTTAATTAAACTTTTTCTATGCTCAGAGAAAAATCAAAAGCTCTTACGCGGCAAACCCTTTGACTTTGATTTGCGTGTTTCAAGAGGCAACAGTTAAATACAACCAAAATGCCATTCGTTACACACTGACACAAGTTAAAAATATCCTTCCTCTATTTCATATAGAAGTTTGATAGGGGCGTATATTTTCATTATGGAACATTTTGTCTCACAAAATTATAATTTTTTTAACATATCTTATTGATTATACATATTAAAAAATAAGTAGTGGAGAGACGGACATCCACGTTCCCCATAGCGTGTGATTAAGAATTTGGTAGGGTGTCATCCCCGCCCGCCAGCCACCCAAATTGGCCCAAGAAAAAAGTAAAGATTTTATTAATAAAAAACAGTAACAGAGCTACAAAAAAATAAAAAAATAGTAACAGAGCTTATACACAAAAAAAAAAAAAGTAACAATAACAGCGATTGTTTCATATGATTTTAAGTAATAAAATGATAAAAATATTGCTACTCGTAATTATCTGCGATAAACATATTATTGAGGTTGCATTCTTTTTCATAACTAGTACATTGCATGTACCATGCACATGATGAATGAATAATATTGTAACTATTAGTTAAAGTGAATGATTATAATATGATAGTTTTTTTAAATGCAATCCTTATTTTATTACATTTGATAATATAAAATGTTTTATTGATAATATTGGGTATTTTATTTGTATAACACCTACTATTATATTTGATATTTTTATTTTAAATATAATTATGGCACAAGATAGAATTCACCATGCATGAAGACCTAATCTAATATAAGTAAGCAAAGTGGATAATATGGGTAGAGGTTACAAGATATACAAAGTTACAAACTACAATATCATCTAAACTGTTCAATTCATGTTGCATTAAAATATATAAAGTTAAAAAGGTTATCACAATTTGTATCTCCAACGAATTCAGTAAGAGTTGCTATGATCCATTATAATCGAAGTGGAATTTTTTTTGAGTTATGTCTATTAAAAAGAATTTTATTTAAGAATTTTGGCAGTTTTTTAAATTATAGATTTATGCTTAAAAAGTTTGAGAATTGTTTTAACTTAAAAAAATGTATTCTCTTATAATATTTGCTTAAGACCCGTGTGATTTACAATTTATATTTAATAAATAACATTACCTATATATAGTCTTGTAATCAATTTTATTTTTATATTAATGTCTTAAATTAAATTAATTATATATGAATGTATGAAAACATATTATATGACGAATATTTCTTCTTTTAAGAATATTCAAATTTTTATTACAAAATATTCAAAACTTTTCAATTATAAATATTTAGTTTAAAAGTTCAACAATTGTTCGGCCTCTTATAATATTTGCTTGTGACACGTGCAATTTTCTGATTTTTATTTTGATATTAAATTAATTATGAATGTATTCAAAATATACCATATATAACAAATATTTATATTTTTTTAGTTATGAATACGTGGTTAAAAATATTAGGAATTTGTTTTACTAAGTGAGAAAGCAAACATATGACCCCCATGGTATACTACTTGCATTTTTTAAATAAATTGTATTATTTATATCTTGACTTGCTATATAAAATTAATATTGAACTTATTCAAAATATATCATATAGAGAAACTATTTATTATTTTAAATACATGCTTAAAACATAAAGTAAAGACCAAAACACGCTCATACTTGACACATAGAGTGTATATGGATTTTATTACATATAACTTCCCATTACTTATGAAAAATGTAACTCCCCATTACTTATAATGAAAAATATAACTCCCCACTACTTCTTCCATGATGAATATAACTTCCTACTACCTCCACTACTTGCATAGAATTTTTTTTCAACTTCATCTAAAAATTATTTTAATAATTTATTATAAGTTGTGTTGCAAACATTAAAAAAGTTACATTATATATTTGTGACTATGAAAGGATTAAATTGTCCAAATAATAAAAAATAACATAATACCAGTCATTACTCAATTGAAAAAAATAACATTATATTAGCTAATCGAAAATTGATTACAAATTAAATTTATAAATAGTAATATTTCATGCATCATAAATTGAATAAAGTAGATTATAAACTAATTTGTTTAGAGAAGTTATTTTATGCAACATAAACAGGGTTGTTAGAAAGATAAAATAAATTATTTAAAAGATTTTATATTCTCATACTTTTTGTGCAGTAAAGTGAGTCCATCAATTAAATTTTAAATTAAAAATAAAAATTTTCAAACAAAATAAACAACCATCTGTTGAAGATACCTATTTAGAATGCACTCACAAACACACTCTAGGTCCAGAACAAATGTCTGCTATCCTCCTCCAATCATCCATTATCAAGAACTCCTCAACAAAAGACAAAGTTGGTTGGGAGAAAATATGCGATGGCAATTGGTCCATTGCAATTCTAATAGCTTTCAACCTAAATGATTCTCATGACATTACATTTGTAAGACCAATCATAAACCGCATGTAACTCCGCAAATGGAATATGTAGGCATACCTCATGAGAAAATGTTCCACCTCTAGAAGCACAGAATTGACCAATAACCTGTAAGTATATATGAAGTTGGAAACCCTTCTATTTGCTGTAAAAGCAAAATGGTCCCCATTATACATATGCTTAAATTGGCACATCATTAGAATTTTAAACAAAGATAGATAAGTCACCGAAGGGGAACACATATAATAATTTATGTACATTTAAACTCTCACTTTGAAGCTGTATAATCAAAATAGTTGGTCAACTGTTTTGTCCAGGAGTGAGTCTCAAAATTTCATCAACGAAGTCACCCCTTAATGTGCACTCAAGTTTAACCGTTCTAAAAGGAAAACACGGGTAAAGAATACATAAACATAACATAGAAAATGAAATAAGTTAACATGTCATATATAACATATGCATAATGGAAAAATGCATTTTAGAAGTTTACTCAGCATCATATAACTTTATGTCAACCCAATGCTGAGGATGCTCACTCACAATGCACTCAACATTTCCCCGACCGCAGTAAATAATCCTATGACATCTGTAAATGGCTTACAAGTGTGAGTCAATAAAAATCAAATGCAAGTATACAACAATAAAACACCCAGTTGGAATAGTGAACTAAACAACTAAGAAATGGTCATCAAAGTTCGAGGACAAAATAGGAGAAAAAGAAATGAATGAAAATTCAAATCGATGAATGTCCCATCGTCAGAGAAAGGATGAACTGAGTTAGAGAATAAAAAGTTTGCCCTATAATGTTGACTTGTTGCCTTGTAAGAGCTAGTGACAAGTAACACATAAAAGTATAAAATAACATATGTCATTCCTTCTCTGAAATGATTCTTGTGGTGCTTAACAAATGCACCTTTAACGAATGCATGTATATTATCACCCTAAAAAAAACCAAAGCAGTAATTAGCACTAAAAAGAAGAAGAAATTGCAGGAAGTAAATAATAATTCCTTACAACATCATCCAACAATAGTATATTAATTAATGGAATAACTTCCTATGAATATCGATCGGGCATGATCCACATTCGAACAACACGAACCTTTATCCTACAATTTTCCATGCTAGGGTTGATAGCACGAAAAGGGTTAAATCCGATTCCCATGACTTAATCATGCACTCCCACATAAAGCAAAAAATCAAGGCGCATAGCATGTTCACCTAGTGTCTTGCAAACCACCTACTTATACATATTGTGAATATATTTGTTGCTGTAAGCATAATTATTTGTACTATTTCTACTACATTCATATTTGATATTGTGGACATACAAGTGTGGGTCAATACAACTTCAATGTAAGCATACAACACCACAACACCTAGTTGAAATAGCAATCTTACCAAAGATCATCAAAATTCATGGACAAAATCTGAGAGGAAGAAATGAATGAAAATCCAAATCGATGAATGCATCCATCATTTTGCGTCCTTTAAAAAACCAACGTGCATAACATATTCATTTTGTGTATGCAAACAACCTATTTATAGACGTTGTGAATAGTTTACTCCCTCCTAATGGCACCATTCAAGGACACCCACTACATCCATTATCCAAATAACTACCCATTACCTAAGATGAAAAATGTCCATTATGCAAATAACTACCCACTACCTAATATGAAAAAGGTAACTCCCATAACATGTCTTGAAGAAGGTAACTCCCTACCACCTATTTGAACATCCATTATGCAAATAACTACCCACTACCTAAGATGAAAAGGTAACTCCCATAACATGTATTGCAGAAGGTAACTCCATATGCATTTGAAAACGGATACACCAACAACTATTTTTATTTAAAATATTAAAAATGAAATAAATACTTTTGCAGTTATACATCTCATATCATACATTCAAATTTTTATAGTATACGTGGGTGTTCACAGCACTATAATTATTTGTACTATTTCTACTACGTCCACAGTTTATATTATAGCTTTTGAGTTGTTTTAACTTATTCTCCCCACTCTACATTTCCTATTTGTGTCTTAAAAATACTAGAAACCACGTAGGATGAATTTGAAAACACATACTCCAATCACAATTTTCATTAAAAATATTTAAAATCAAATATAAATACGTTTTACAATTATAAGTCTCATAGATATATTTGTTTAGTAATTGTACATTAATATATAATAATGTATAGGAAAAGTGAAATCAAGTACAATTGCATCTTAGTTTTAATGCATTTAATTATTTTTTTAAACAATGACTACAAAACGTTGGAAAAATTCATACAAAACAAAAGTTTAAACCGCTAATGAGGATATGCAATATAAATAGGAGTTGTAGTTGGGAAATAGATAGAATTCATAGAAAAGATAACATTATGGTAAACTATTTAAGTTTTTAAAATATAAGTATAAATTTAAATTTAAAAAATTGCAAGAAGTGATAATTGGAAACAATTGAAGGGAAGTAGATGACATGCCATATAAATAGAAGCTTAGTTGAGAAAAATAAACGTGGTACTCGAATAAACATGACAGTATAAAGGAGAGACCTTTATCCTCCAGTTATAAATTGCAATACAATACGGGGTAAACATGTTGATATTTAAATAGAAGATACAAGGAGAGAACAAAACTGGATATATTTAAATTTCCTACTTTGGTCTCTGTTTAAAAGAAAAGGAGGGAGCAAACAATGAAAGAGATAAAAATATTTTAGTTTTTAAAATAAAAGAATAAATTCAAATTTAAAAGAAACTGCAAGTGCTAATAAAAAGCAGTTATAGAGAAGCATGTGAAATGTCACATGTCAAGCAGGGGCCTGCCGTGGTCTTTGCTTTAAAATATGTATAGATATATGTGGTATAACCGTTCTTAAAGGGTAAGGATAGGAGCGCTAAATTTCTTAGGAGGAAGGGGTTGGACATGCCTCATACTTCACATGCACTCTTGGTCAACATCATGTGGTGTTCCAAGAGCGTTTTCCTATGAAGAATCTCCAAGAATGTGTTATAGGGCTTGTTTGGGGAGGCCGTTTGCCTCCCCAAAAGCCATTCCTGCGCTTACTGAAACAAAATTCCTTTCACATATTTACCTCGAAATCTGTGTCCGTTCTTCCAACGAACTATCCAAACAAGCCTACTCTCTAAATTGGACTCTCAGATATTCCAGCATTTCATTTGATACTTTAATTGCGTGCATCCAATGCCAGCGTCTTGTGTCTATCGCTAGGATACCCAGATTCAGATTATCCCAAGTCATAAGATTGTAAAATGCATTTAAAATAGGTTAGAGCCCAAACATCATAATCCAATTCTCTACCATTGTCTTCCACATGGGCTATAAAGTCATTCTGTATCTAGGGGGCGTTTGGAAAAGTTTCTAGACACCCCAAATACACGTTCAATAATATTTTTTCGTCAACAAGATAATCTCTTTCACACATTTACCTCGTAAATGGTAAAAAAACTTATCCACCATTTTCCCAAACGGTCCCTTATTTATTTTGGTAATAAGCCCATCATTACAATCTCCAAGTAATCTATAATTATCATAGAGCTACACAATTTTTTTTAAACAAAAAGGTCATAGAAAAGCAACATCTAAGTGAGTAAGCTTGCATGGTAAACTGAAGTGTTACAAGTGGTCGACTTCAATTCTCCAACCTCAACCTCAAGAAAGACATACAATCATCAGCTTGAACGGTATATCTATCACGCTTCTCAGTAGGGGAGAGCAACGGGCTGGTTGGGCAGCCCGTGTCCCAACCCGTTACCCGCCCGTTACATATTTCCCGGGTACGGGCGGTCAACCCATTTAACCCCCTCTAAACGGGCTACATATAAATGGGCGGGTTTTGTACGGGTTACAGGCAGCCCATTTAACAAGAAGCACATATACCTGATGCTTAAATCCTATACACAAAACTGATCGATGTAGATGTAGCTGAAGAAAACGATACTTGACATTGCACATCAATCCCACTATTCTTGTACTCAACATAGAGACATCTGGAAAATTGATCGATGTACTGGAAAAAGGGCAATAGAAACTTACACATTCAATACTGTATATGATCTCATCATGGAGAAGAACTCGTGCATTTTCACAATAAACTATATCAAAAAATCTTCCAGGTTTTCTTGATTTCTCATATGAATGAAGTTGGAGAAGCTTGTAATCCATATCATCTGTAGCAATTGCTTGTAGCCAAAATAAATAATCACATTTTACCATGAGAAAGAAAAATGGAATGGCAACAAACTTTGTCATTACATCTTTCCATATAAAACCCATGGAGAAAATCAATCATCAAATAATATAACTACACAGTAATATGATCAGGGGCCTAATAATTGAAGCACACATTCTATTATTCTCACCAGAAAATTGATTGATGTTCACAGTATATGTTGTATCTGTTAATGAAAAGACTGTATGTATAGGAAGAAGAAGGAGAAGGAATCAAACCTTGGGGGCAGGGCATGACGGCATGTGTGCTGTGTGGGGTCTCCAAGAAGAATTCGTGCATGATCCAACCTAATATGGTGGCAACAATCTGCATCCTCTTCCTCTACCTGAAACCAGTGAGGCATAACTAGAAGGAAACAAATATTTCTCGTCAAGTTCAAGGCATCAGGACATTAGGACATCAGGAATTCCCAGACTCGTCAACCGTACCTCCCCCC
>JANTPZ010005389.1:0-10725 GCA_025593235.1 Vachellia pachyceras
CTTCTTTCTTTTTTTTCCTAATAAATGATACAAATCGATGCGTGGAAAATGATTAAACATTTATTTGGCTTAACTAAGTAATAGAGGTAAATATATAATAGAAGTGTTCAAAACTAGCCTTTCATTGTTTGAGTAATGGGCCGATCTTAAAATGAATAATGATTGGGTTGTGGACTTGGTGTGATAGGAAGGAGCAGCGCAAGGGCTCTAGCATCTTCCTGGGCAGATCACCGTGTACCTTGCAAGCCACTATGAATATGAATTCCAGGACCTTATGGCAAAAAAGCATGTATTACTTTTCACGTAGCCAATCATATGGATGCTCTAATTCATAAGTAGTGGTAAATCAAATCTGTATTTAAAAATCTTATTAATTAGAATGACTTTTTATACGTAGAAAGTATTGAAACTAAAAAATTTCACACATGAAATACCAATATTTGAATTTAAATTCTTTAAACCGATAAAATTCTCAAACAAGCATTTTTCACTGATTTCCCCTCATAAACTGAATTTCTTACAAATTTCCACTTGAAAAAGGGGGAAAAGGCATGCAAGTATTTGAAAGGAAAAGAACTCTTGCTGAAAGGTGAAGGATTGTCCGGGCAGAGAAAACAACACCAGACAGTATGATAGAACGTAAAAAATTTCTCATTTCTTGTATTTTTTGTTATGAAATTTAACAGTAAATACTTAAAATCTGTACTTCATCTTTTTGCACGGACATATCCTTCTATTTTCCTTTCCATGTTGTCAAAGAAAACTGAGGCAGTTTGTATCAAAAAAAGAAAGAAAACTGAGGCAGCCACAGGAATTTTGGCTATACAGGGAATTTTACTGTTGGACAACTGAATAAAGAATCCTTTACACCATAGTGGAATTTTTAAATTTAGAGCCCCCAGAAATGGAACATAAGTTGAACCTTTTTAATCAGTGAATCAATCAATAGTAAATCTAACTAAAAATCATCAACATCAAGCCAGTCATTTGATTCGTCTTCCGAATCCTTACTCTTAGACTGAGCAGCCCTGCACCGGCTGCCTCCTCTATCTGAATTTTCACTCAGTTGAACCCAGTCACTAGATCCTTCAGGTGATGAACCCCTTGTGTCCTGAGCCCTCCTATGGCTTGATGTTCTATCAGAGACATCGCTACCACCATCTTCTAGGTCACTGAATGAGATGTCTTCCTGTTTCAAGTTTTATGCAGCAGGTGAATAAAAAGCTAATATCAGTGTTTGTATCTTCCAACGGTTTTCAGTACTCACCGTGTCATCAATTTGTAGGCCTTTTGCTGCCTCTTCATTAGCCGTGGAAATATGGTTTTTCACGGATGGAATATTTTCTCTCTCTATCTCACTGTCCTCCCTGTGCTCTTGATCAGGACTTAATTGATCCCCTTCTCCCACCTGACAGTCTCTCTTCTCTCGAAGTTTCTGCAGAAGCATATCCCTTGCTTCAACAATCTGAACAAAAGAACAAAAGGAAAACATATACATGAGACAACATACATTTACTGAACATATTGCTACTCAGCTTTAAGACAAGTAAAAAAAGAGGATCACATACACACACTATTTTCAAATAGATAAATCTCAGTCTTGGGTGCCCCAGATCAAACTATCTGAAAATCTTATATACGCGCACCAAAACTAACGAAGCAAAGGCCCTAAAATAAGCAGGGGCATACACTAAAACCATAGAAAATGTTATTGAGCTTTGCAAACATAGAAAATGTTATTATAGAGCTTTGCTTTCTAATGGACTGACAAACTTCACTAATCCTATGTACAAGAAATGTTAGGAATGCAAATATTTGTGGGGTTTTTTATCACATAAATGTACAAGGATGACAGGCATAGCATTTAATTATGGAATAAAATAACTAAATCTGTGTGGTCAAGAAGACTATATATAGGACTCTCCATTCGTGAAAATAAGGTTCAAAAAATTGAAAATGCATCTGAAGAAACATAGCTCGCCTTGGGTGTTGACAGGCACTCAGAATTACGTTGATCTAGTCTTGGAAGCAATAGCAGGAAATAGATCATCCAGAATTTTTCCACATTCATGTAACTGCAAAGATTGAGTCTAAGTGAAACCAACTCAGGCACCACTCTCTCTATAGTCAATACATGTTCTCTCTGAGAATTGGACATGTTGAAATCTGCCGAATCAAAATGAAATTTCTAAATTAGTGTTGACAAATATCATTGATATGATTAAGCAGGAAAAAAGAAAGAAATAAAGAACGGCACATTTCACCCGGTTTCTCTTGATTTATGCATCCAACACAAAACACACCCGCAATACGTACAAACTATCAGACAAATCAAGTCACATCCACTTTTCTTCCAAAGAGCACTTGCATAAGTGAGCGTTAGCTTAAGAAATGTAGGACACAAGAACCCTGTTGACTTTACATTTTACGATCATGGGGAGCTTGAAAGGTCTTCTTCAAGAATAAATTTTACATAATGTCATATAGAAACTGCATGAAGTTAGAGTTTTCGTACTCCTCAAACCACAAAAGCAAAAGTTAGAGTTCTTTATTCTACATGGCAGAATAAGTGAGATAAAGCTACATTCAATCACTTCATAAGTTAAGCTGACATTCCGCATGTTGCAAGCCCATAAGCCAATAATCAAATAAAAAATTATTTTTCCCAGAAAAATGAAATGCAGGATTTCCGAATTGAAAATTCAGGAGAAAGACAAACCTTATACAGAGAAAGTTCAAGTGGAAATGCAATCGCACTGACCATTTATCACTGTGTTTGTTAACTAGAACTAGAATTCCCAAAGCGATCAATTTATTTCCAGTAAGCCCCACCACCCAAGAACTATACATGTTCAATTGAAAAAGAAGGGGGAGAATCGAAGAGATATTGAAATACCATGATCCAGTGGCGACGGAAATTCTGTCCAACATTCAGGGCGCCTAGAAATTTCTCTCACAAAACGAACAACCTCATCTGTAGTCCCCGGCACAACCCCATAATTCCGATCATCACCTTCGCCATTACCATCATCTTGATCATCGTCTAAAACTTGGCCTTCGGGTTGCAAAAATTGAGAAGCAAGCTCAGAAATTCCAGTGACAACTTTATTGGACGAGAGAAGGGAGAGCGAGCTCTTGAAGGTTCCACCGATCTCAGCGAGATCGTTCCTGATCCCATCTACATCAAGACTTCTTGATGACGAATCCACAGAATCGCCGGCGGAAGAAGATGATGGCGGCGGAGCGAGGAAATTGGCAAAGCCCCGCAGAAGAGAGGACACGTCATCTTTGAGAACAGAGCCACCGTGGGGATCGCCGGAGGAGCTCCGTTCAGGGCAAGTCGCAGATGTAACAGCTGCGTGAGGGCGAGGAGATTGGAGGTCGTCGTTGGACTGGAGTGTCTTGACGAACCAAGACATCTGAATAAAAATATTAATGAAAATTTAGTAAATCTATTGTTAGTTTTGGGTCAATGATCAGTGAGTTTGCGAATCGAAGCCAGCAAGAGAGAGAGAGAGAGAGAGAGAGAGAGGAAAGTTTCTGGGGAAAAGGTCAGACGTGGGAGGAGGAAGAAGATTGGAGAGAAATTGTCATATTCAGGAGTGAATATATACATATGTTTTTGATGATTTTACTTTCATGAAAACCTAATTTCTTTCCGTAAATAAAGCATAGAAAATTATAAGTAAGATATAATTATAAGTAAATCATATCTTTAATATAAAAATCATTTAATTTTTAGAGGAATTAAAAAAATTTAAATTATTTAAAGTATCACATATATTTTTAACTAGTAGTATTAATTATAAAATATAAATTCTATTTTTAAAAAGTAAAAGGGTACCTTTTAATTTTTTTTAATGGGTTTCACGGAAAGAGGTCCCAGCTGGAAACACAAGATAACAATAATATTCTAGCAACTTTAATGTATTCTTTTATTGGTAAAAAGTTGTTACCAATAAAATTTTTGAAGGGTTATTACGAGTCTAAATTTGTATTTGGAAATCCATTTAGATAAATGAATTACAGATTCTGTGATGATTTTCCAGATTTCAAAATGTTTTTACGGATATCAAGATATTAAAATATTTTATCCGAATTTCAAAATACTTTTTATCTTAATTTACGTATACCATTAAAAAAATTTGCTGTAAGAAGAAGAACTTCCTTACTAATCCCCCGTGGAAAGGAGGGATGAATCGGTTCTTACATTGAAAGTTAAGAAATTCTACACTTACCATCAGTATCAAAACTAATCTTGTTTTTCTTTTGGTAAATTGTTACTTTTCTTTTTAATTTTTATATATTCACACGTATAATTTAACTTTAAAAGTTGACTGATTTTTAATTTTTATCATTCTTCTTTTCTTATAGTTGAATTATGTTTGTTACCTTATGCTGTTTATATTAATGAAATTTGTTTTTCTTTCAGCAAAAAAAACTGCTATTCTCAAGGAGAAACATTTATACTCCAAGATACATGTTTTCTTACTACAAGATACACATTAAAAACTCTCGTCAAACTTCCTTTCTTCTGTGCCAAAAAAAAAACCCCCACTTCATATCTTCGTCAAAAAAAAACAAGGTCAGATAATCAAGATGTAAGTGCTTATAGTGACAAAATAGGTAGACGTGTTGACAGCTATTTATAAGTTGATGACAACGGATGATGATACTTGCATAGTAATGGATAAAATATAAGACCACCTATTTAATGAGTGGGACAGATACAATAAATAACCTGAAGGAGGCTAATTAACCCAAGGAAAAAAAAATCATGAAACATGACACGTGATCATCACACCTGCATTAAAATCATTAAAAAAAATCTTGAACTCAACAGCCCAAAAGACAAAAGGCCGGTTCATTGAGCTGAATATACTTCTACCCAATTCAAGATAAATATATTTATATCCATTTAGATCGTGATAAAGAAGTACTTTTATGTAAATCAAGATAAATATGTGAAAAAAATTATTTTGTTTCGCAGAAAAATATTGTTGAACGTGTTTTTGGGGTAAGTTTTTCCAAACAAGCACAAAGAAGATTATCCAGTTTTACAAAAACATTCAGTTAAACAAATTTTTTGATTCCCGAACGTGTTAACAAACATGGCCAGTGAAAACTTCCCACCGCCCGTTTTGCTCTCACCGCTCATTTTCCTCCCATAGTGCCTTGCCAAACAGGTTGGTTGTTGGGTGTATATGACGAGGAAGTAACCGAAAACAGATGCAGATATGCAACAGACATCACATATGGCATAATTACATTTTTTTTTGGTACAAAAATTTTAGACTTGGGATTGGGCAGGACATCCCAGTCACACACAACCCAATCGTTTATCAATCACACACTACCCTTTCTTGACGAGGGGAGTCTCAGTTACATTTGAGGTCCCTCAATGAAACCCTCTTATCTTCTGTCTTCTTCTTCTTCTTCTTCTTCTTTTTTCTTGTTAAAGATAATTTATATTCCCCAGAGATATTGGTATTTGTTCACCATCATCTGAATCTCATTTATTCCCCTCTTTTGTTATATATCTTTGCACCACAATCGTTTTCATCTATTATTTCTCTACCATCAGGTTGGGTAGATTTTTAGATGAGGTCATGACGTTCTTCTCTACTTGCTTTCACTCGACTCTGGGATAAATGAGATCAGAGACAGGCTGAGACAGAAAGCGGGAAAAGGAAAGCAGCAGAGTAAATAGTAGGGAAATGGCTATAATCTTCAATTGTGCTGATGCTATTCAAAATTTTAGCATTGTTCTGCCAAAAATCCTAGTGGTTCACAAAGTAATGAACCAAAATTCAAATACTCATTAAGCAGGATACTCATTTAGTACCCTGATAACACATTCTAAATAGGCTTACCTCAATAAGGAGGATACATAGTAAAAAAAAATTCTATCTTTCAAACCATTAATTACATCTTTGTAGATCAAATCAACGGTTACTGTATATTATATCTGATTCCTTCCATAAACAAAACTGTGATAATTGCTACAACGGAATATTCGGAACATAACAGAAAGAAACGAGTGGCAAAAGTGGTGAAGTAATGCTATTTATCAAGTATCTACACGATCAATTTCATAAATGGTCTTACATACAGCTGATAAGTGATCACATAACATTTAATCTAGACTAAGAAATTAAAGGATAGCTACTGAAAGTCGTCAAAGTTGATGCTAAATGAAGTATTAATAATCACATAATACAAACAATTTCTGTCATACATATATGAAGAAATCCAACCAAAAAAGCCGAAATAGGGAAGCCGCTAATGCATTAACAATGGCTTCGTTTGGAAATCCGTTGGGAAAACGGACACAGATTCCTAGGTGCTTTATGTGAGAGGAATTTTGTCTCGGCTTGCGTGAGAATGGATTTTGGGAGCCAAAACGGCCTTCCCAACGGAAAACCAAACGCAGCCAATAATGGATCAGGAATTAGAAAGAAGAAAAATTCTAAGTGATCTTAATCAAAGCTACTTATCAGTTCTCTTGAACTTAATATAACCAAATAATGAAAAGCCTCTCTCTCACTAAATTATTCAATAAAGAATTTCACTCTTGCTATCTACTGCACATACACAACTTATAGTACAAGTCTGTCTATCCTTCATGTTCCCCAATATCAGAATCCAAAACTGAGCATCCACGTTTTTTCTCTTCATCGAGTTTATATAGAAAGAATTTGTTTTCCGAATAGTGTCTAGATGAGACCAGTGTACGGATTGTACGCTTGAACAGGCATACCTGAGCCATAGGGTTGGACAGTGGCTGCATAAGGATTTCCAAAAGGGTTAGCAGATGGTTGCTGGGGGGCCATCATCATCATTTGCTGCTGCTGCTGCTGGAACATGAAAGCCTGCTGTTGGTTGGACATAGCAGCCATCTGGACGGAAGGTGGAGCAGCAACTGCATTAGAAGCGAAAAATGGATCATGCATTGTCGGTTGCATCATGGTTCCCATAGGTGCTGGTTCCCACGGATTATAGCTCACGTTCTGGTTGTTCCTTCTTACTGCATCATCATATAGGCTGTCTAGTGTAAGCTTGTCTAATCCTCCAGCCTGATCATTATTCAGATAGCCCATCAACACTCATTAGAAGAATAACAAAGGGGTTGACTGCATAAAGATGACAGGATGGTAAATTAAGCAGAAATTTTCAGATAAGCTTTTACCAGTTTGGTAGCTGCAGAAGCACTGTCATTAGAACTTGGAGCTGTAACAAGTGCCAATTCCCAGCCTGTAGTTCCATTTTCTTGTTTTGAAACAGTTGGCTGATCACCTGAAACCATCAGCGATGAGAAGTCATAAGAAAAGACACTACGATACATGCCTACAAGACTGGAGTATTGCAATTTTAGCTGCGACCCAAGGGAGGAAATGGAGGGAAATCACAAAGCATAATTTACCTAATTAAATCCTCAAAACTCAAAATTCCAACATCTAGCCCTAAGAATGCTTAGAATCATCCTTTTTCAAAGAGAAGCATTCGGTCTACTTGTAAACAACTAAATTATTCATACGCACAAGTGCAAGTCAACAAACTTATTTTACCAATACAACTTAATGGAAGAAACGGAAGAACAACGTACCAACAGGAACAATGGCTAACGCCAAGGCATTCTTCTCCTCCAACTCTGAAGCAGCTGGAACAGGATCGTCCAAATTCTAGATGGCAAGCCAAAACAAGGTAAATATTTAGTTGCAGCCAAAGAATCATTAAAAAATCTAAACATATCCAGATGCATCAGTTAGCAATCTGCATAAGCCAAAAGCAGGAAACTAAGAGGAGTTTCCATAATTACCAACAAATCAGGTGGTGGTTGTGCTGCAGGTGCTTCCACTTTTACAGGTTCAGGAGGTGGAGGTGACTCCTGCACAGGTGCGGCAGGTTCCTCCGGCGCCTCTGATGTCTTGTATTCTATTGCCAAAACTTCTTTTGGAGAGGCAAGTTTGTTGTTAATGGCCTGGTCCATAATTATACACGGAATGATCAGTTCATGAAGTTATTAATAAGAGATTCCATATGTTTGGACCAAAATATATTACTCCAAAGCTTGTTGGGCATGAGAATAACGTTACTTAAATATTCACCAAACTTCCATTTTGGACCATCTTTTTTATCAGGACCTAAGTCAAAATGATTTGCCTTTACATTCAACTTTTAGCTGCAATTAAATCTTCGTTATTGACAAGTGGATAGCCAATAGGAATACAACTGTGTCAACAATGAGTACAACAACTAGAAGTTCTTCCTTTTTCTCATTTTGAAATTGCATCCATAACACAACCTTGTCAATTCCTGATTTGCCAAGATACACGTTCAAAAGAGAAAAGACAGTGCTATACCTGATCCTTGCGGACTATTGAATCCTGGGGAGCATCTTTGACATACTCTTCCATGGCTTGTAGAAATGATGCAGGAGGCTTCATACCATCAACTAATTTCACTCAGTATTGTTTTTCAACAAATAATTAAAAAAATGGTAGTTGAAAATGCAAGGTACATGAGCCAACAAACCTGCTCAATTTTAACAAATTTCTCTCCTCGTCCAATGTCAATATTTCGACATATTTCATAAAACTCAGACAGTCTCTCAGCCTGGATAGAGTCACATTAAGAATACTAAAGACAACCCCCAGGGATAAATTGAAGAATAAAAAATAATTCTACAAGAAATACCTGCTTCCCAGCCCTCCTGTATATCTCAAGAGCTCTCACAGCATCAGAGCGTTGCATCTCAAAAAACTGTCACAGTATTCTTGTTAATACTTAGAAAAGTTTAATATTCAAGCTTCATATTTAAGACAGCCATACTATACCTTATCAACCAGATTGATAGTGCCATCACTAATAGCTTGATAAATTTTAATGCTTTCTGAAGCGACCTATTTAAAAAAAAAAATTACACTCAGAAAAAGATAGTGAAAACCAAGACTTTCAAAAAGGCATAAACAATTCACCTACCATCGAGAGTGCTAGCTGAATGACAAAGTTATTCACAGCTGCTCCCTCTGGCTGCACCACATGCAAGTTTCATGTAAAATTATATTGAACCGCTACTTGTTTCATATGTTGGGACATACCACATGTGAAAAGCTTGCTTATCATCCAATTTAACTTGAATAAGTAAATTAAAAGAATACCTGACAGCAAAGAACTCGAAACAGAAGTTCCTGTAATGCTGGCAATTGCTCCAACAGCTCTGCAGTGACCAAATCTTTAGTCCTCTGTGAAAAAAATTACAATTAAACCATTGTACCTTAAGGTGTTAATTATTTGCACTTAGGCAGCAAAACGTGTGTGGGGAGTTGGTAACAATCATAGGTGAGTGTTATTCTGCACCAGTTTATCATCTCATGATGTTCTTCAATAAATTACGTTCGCATAATTCATCAACATACATTAAAGAAAACTTGAATACTTGACCAAAATGAAAGATATATTGCATTTAGAAGATTTTTACTTACTGGACGATCTGTCTCAATGTCATACTTCAATACACGAAAACATTCCAGTCTTTCCTCCAAAAACAATGCATAAGCGCGGACCCAAGATGAATAATCCCATGCTGAGCAACAAATAAATAACTAGAAGTTAGTATAAGTGATAATGACATCAATGGCAAAGAGAGAGGCTAAGGTACCATTTGGACTGGAATCATCTTTGAAATGAGACATGTTGAGCATATGACTTCTGCTTCTGCCATAATTTATGAGTTCCTCATGGAATGTGGGATCCACTTCCCTCAGAGCACGATGAATAACAATTAAAGTTTTTAATGCAACCTGTAGACAAACAAATTGTCAGAACCATATAGAAATTGCACAAACACACTATTTCTCAAACAATAATGGCTCAAATTCCAATCAACAAACATTTCTATCACCATATCACAGTAAGCAAATAACCACCATCTATATGATAGGAACAGAAAAGAGGCACATTGAGTTCGCAAAATTCTGCTAAAACAGAACAGGAGGACCACAGAAGTTGGCCCGAAAACATAGCTTCTACAAATTTACTCTAGATAATTTCATTTCTAGATAAAAAGAGTGAAATTTACTCAGTCTCATAACATGGCGAGAGGCAAGATATGACTAAATTGTTTACATACTGAACGAGGACATATGACACAGAAGCATCCAGCAATATGAACTCAGATGAAATGTCCAACCAACTTCGCCATTCAAAAATATACATGCCGAGCAAACACACAAATTCCTTCAGTGAATACATTGAAAAGTGTTTTGTCTCTATGGCAACTAAAACATTCACAACTTCATATGCATAATTTCTTAAACCTGATGCACCTACCGCCCAGTTATGTGTCTTTGACAATCGTCTTGCAAGAGCATGGATGCAGTAAGCAACATCAGCCCGAGGTCTAGTAGCAGAGATTGCAGAAAAAATAGCTGCGAAAAGAAAAATAATTCAATTGATGAAGCAGAGACTCTAATATCTAACAACCGTCCCTTCTATAAACACGTCAAAACTCGCATGTAGCAAACAGACCAATAGACTCGTTTCTGTATAAAACGATGCATTAGGAGAAACAGTTATAAAGGGAGTGGACAAACCTCTTATATGTTTCTCCTTTGATGGACGCTCCACATGATTTGTGGCTCTCACTATAGCAATGTCCAATTCCTGCAAAACATGACATCATGTAAGTAGATACGGGAATACACGTGATTGAGTATACGATGA
>JANTPZ010005391.1:0-14231 GCA_025593235.1 Vachellia pachyceras
TAGAGAGGATTCATCTTTTTCATTAGGTGAAACTAATGCTGATAACATTTCCTTGCCAAATACTAGTGCACAACAAAAGGATAAAGGAATGCAACGAATGTTGCACATGATTCGTCAAAGACATTCAGTTCCTTCTACAAAATCAGAGTTGGAAACTTATCTTGATGGTGATCCTTATATTCCATCTTCTGGTTCTTCATCTTTATGTGCTTTAGAGTGGTGGAAAAACAATAGTACAAAGTTTAAAGTTTTATCTAGGATGGCATCTGACATATTAACAGTTCCTATCTCAACTGTGGCATCAGAATCCACATTTAGTGTTGGGGGAAGGGTGATTGATGAATATCGTGCGAGACTTAATGAACAATCTATTGAAATTCTTATATGTGGTGGGGATTGGCTTCGTAATAAATATGGATTGAAGAGAAAACAGAAGGTATGAATATATGTTTTCTTTTTATTAAATTTTATATTTGCATATTGGTTAAACTTGTGTAGTTGTGTTGGACTAGTTATTTATCTTAAATTACTTCTTTTATTATGTAGGAGCCATCTGAACAGGAGGAGATTATATTAAAGCCTTGATGCTGATGAAGCTGCTTTTAACTTTTTAGTTTATAGCCATGATATTATTATATACTACTTTAATTTTTTTTATTGATGTAATAGACTGCTATTAGTGTTGGATACTAATATGATTTTCTTATTGAAATATTGGATGTTAGTTTTAAACCTTATTTAATATTCCTTCATAATTATTTTAAATTCAATCAAAATTTATATTATGTGGAACAATATATAGAAGCAATGGAGAAGGTTGGTTATTCTCTTTTTGGTTGATCTTTATAATGTATAACTACCATCACCATGCGTCACATTCCTTTTAAATCCAATTTTTATTCCATTTTGATGACATCTCTTTTCACAATCTATGAAGGTTAAACTAAAGCAAGGATTGAAACTTGCGATGAGCATATCCAGTGAGGGTAATGGGTACTTGCAGGTAAATCTGTAATGTTACATCTCCCCCTACCTTCATGGCTGTTTTATTCTTGATCTTTGTTGGATATCTAACCATTTTGGAATGTTATATTTCTTCGTCCTACTTTTGCAGTTGTACCTGCTTATTCTTGGTTGTTGTTTGATTGATACTAGACCATCCTGTGACTTATTTTCAATTAAATTTTGCAGGAAACTGAATTCCTTAAATTACAAACAATAATAGTAGGTTTAAAGCCTACTTTGAGGCCTTTTTACAGGCCTACATTATATGTAGGCCTCTAAAAAGGCTTCAGGCCTTACAAGGTTTTTTGAAGGTTCAGGCCTGAGCCTAAAAAAAGCCTGTATCCAAGCTCAGGCTCAGGCTCAGTATCTTCCTTACAGGCCTAGACCTATTTAACTAAAGTCTGACCTGGCCTATTTCCATCCCTAGGAACACTAGAGGATGAACGGAGAGGAGGCTGAGGAAAAGAACCATCAATTTATACAAAAAGTTATTGGCCATAGAGGTAAGGAAGGATTTGAGCACACCATATAAGATAGTTTTCTTGTGCGAGTTTAATGGTTATGTAGTGAGGAAGATTGGAAGGGGGCATGGTTATGTCGGAGAAGAAGACGAAGGTGTGGCGGTGGAGGCTGTATTGGAAGATGGGGAGGCTGACATTGTCGAAAACCGAGTTGCTGCTTGATACCATAAAGATATCTGAAATCGTGTGTACAGTGGTATATAGGAATTTTGAGCAGAGGTAGGGAAACATCTATGCTTGTTTGGGAACACTGTTTCCTCAACTATACATGTAAGTCAAGACTAAACTATCTTGAAATTTGTAAAAATCATATCAAAATTCATAAAAACCATTTTAAAATCCGTAAAACCATTTTAAAATTCATAAAATATCTCGGAATCTGTCTCTGACAGAATTTCTAAGCACACACTAGAACTATTTACAAGACGTGTGAACACCTAGGCCAATCTTTGGGTTTCATTGGGCTTTACTTTCTTCTACCGATGCGAATTTGAATCTTGACATACACGTCATCATTCTGTTGTATCCAACCCTCAGTTGGTCATATATACTAATTTTGCAAGTATATTATAAGATGGATTTGTGACACACAAACACACTCCTGTCGTCATCATTGCAATTTGCAGCCCCAAAATGTACACAACAATTTGATAAATAGTGACATAAAATGGTATTGTGTGTTTCATAACACATCACAGTGCGTCGCCACCTTTTCAAGCTTAGTGCCGAGCAGATCTCCCTGGTAAAGCTCTTAGGTGTATCCCTCATAATTTGCTTGTTGACCATTTTGCTGGTGGAGTAGGCATTGGGTTCATTGTTAGCTAGGTACGTACAATAGTGGTGCTTTTCTGTTCACGTGTACACAAAATTGATAAGAATCAAAAGCTGCGTTAATTTAAATGGATACATAAAAATTGATTCACACATGCAAACTGTTTGTATAAACTGTTTTACTCTACTGATATATTGAATTCCACAGAAGAGTTAAGGCTTATTTAGAAGCTATTTTGAAAATAGTTTCTACAGATTCCGAGGCAAAATCTAGGTTTTTGAAAATAAATTTTGAAAAATATCTTTTACAGATTCCAAGGCAAAACCTAGTTTTTAAAAAGTGATTTATGTTTGGGAAGTTATTAGCTTTTACAGATTCCGAGACGGTAGGTGAGAAAAAGGAAAGAGAAAAAGTGAAAAGTATGAAAGAGGAAAGAGAAGAAAGAAAAAGTATGAAAGAGGAAAGAGAAAGAAAGAAAAAGTAGGAAAGAGAAAAGAAAAATGAGGAAAAAGTAAGAAAAAGGAAAAAGTATGGAAAAAAAAGAAAAAGTATGAAAGAGAAAACCTAGGTTTCAAACCGAGTTTTATAACTAAAATAGCTTTTCTAAAAATTTTTTTGCTTGAATAAGACCTAGGTTTTGTAACCAAACTTAGGTCATGAGAATAGCTACCAAACAAACCTTTGGTCATGTGGCTGTGATTTCAGATTCTAATCAGGCATCTGATGTTAATTATTATCCTTCTGTATAGCCATCTGATACATGACATCAAAAAAGCATAACCATGATGAGTCTCAGCTTCAAAAATGTTGAAGACTTATTGGCCTTTGACCATTTGAGTGCAAAGCTCAACTTGGATTTGCAAAACAGAATATGAATGACAAATATATAACTTAGGTCGACCACTCCTCTCAGCAATTTGTTAGGTAAGCAATTAATGGTCAAATCTTCCCGAGCTTTCTCGTTCATAAAGTAATCCAGCACACGCAGCAAAATTAGGAACATGTAACACAAATGCAGAAGAAATGTGTGACTCGTGTCCTGGACTAAATTCTTAATCCAACCTCCTACTTAAAAAACTTGACAGAATTGAAATTTCAATTCACTTCATTAAATACTTAGTTTGAATGCATTCCATCTTTAAATACTTCAGATTTGAGCCCTCTATATCTGTTTCAACAAAGGTTAGCTAGGCTTTAATTTAATTAAGATGCAAGAAATATAAATGTAAATTTGGGCGTGGAAGTGAGGTCCATGTGGATATATGAGTATGGCATCAGAGGACACAACCAACGATGGTGGTGCCAGGATGACAATAAAAAATGAGTGTCATTGTCTGCAACTAATGTTGGGTTGAGTTCTATGTGGCTGCAACTATGTATATCGACCAACTTGCCTTACACATGCTATGATTGCCCAACCACACACATTTAGTTTACAACCTCATATATATATAACACTCTTTCTATTTTTCTCCTTCGTTTTCCAAGAACTTTGTATACATTTTACCTTAACAAGAAAGGGTTCAGTAATTATGAGTTTTTTTTCAGGAAATGTCTGTGTTAGTGCATTAAACTAACACATAATGTAATCACAGTTGTTATTCACATACAAAATCATGAAATTGACACAAACGAAAATGTGGATCATCGATATATAATATACGTACGTCACTTTGTTCATGGAAGTGAATTAAAATTCTTTCTTTTACCTTATCTCAAGAACTAGATATCAATTAAAATTACGTTTTATCCATTATCCTTCATTAAATTTCATTCTAAACATATGATTAAATAAATGATGACTTTCCAATGCATAGAATTGAGGGGAATATATATATGGAATGGAAATTGCAACTGGGTAATTTCAAAAGAAGAAAGGAAGAGAAAAGGTGAGAATAGTGGAGCGTAGTGGTTAAACACAGTTGAGTATTGTGGACATGTGACGAGTTCTAAATGCAGATCTGGTACAAGAGAGTTTGGATTCTTTATTGGTTTCCTATGTGAGTAATAGTGATAGTGGTCACACCGTCATCCATCACCTTTTCGCTTTCAACAATTGTTTCTTTTAACCTTTTACAATTCCAATTTCTTAATTTCACTTTCTATCATATTCTTCCCTGAATCTGACATCTGTTACGTTGCCTTCGCCCTAAACCCTTCGCTTTTGGGTTTTCCTTTATCCCTTGTTAGAGAAAAGGACATGCAATGGCATGAGGCTAATTAACGTGTTTAGCAGCCAACAATAACCCCATCATCAAAAGCTGGAATGCAAGGTTGCTTCATGAATTAATATATATGGCAATCACTTCTGGATTATAGGGGGTGGGGGATCTATGCGTTCCTAGTTTATATATATTTTATTTATTTTCTGTTTTAAAATCATACACTTACTATAACATTCCTGGGGATTGCTGGATAAGGAGTTTCTGTCTGATATAAGAGACCGGGAATAGTTGTATGAAATTTGAGAAATGAAGCACCGAGATTTATTATTAAGAGGGAAATGATGATACCTATATATCTTATGTAAAATTGTGTGTAATAATATTTGACAGGTGATCAAATATATGAGAAGCCAGAAAACGTCCAAGTTCAAACTGAATATATGTTTATGATGGCCTGATATATGCTTTTTTTTCCTTCTCAAATCTAGTTTGGTGTTTTAATATTGTGTGTTATTGATCTCTTATTAAATCATTTATTGTGTGTTTTAACATTATCATAAGATATTTTAGGTTGTCTGTTATATATGTTGAACAATAAGGGCCAACCTCAATATCTAATACTTTATTAATATGTTGTACTGTAACTGAAATATTTAAACTAAAGAGCATGGCATATCAAATACCTTTTTCATAAAAAAAATTGTATGATGAAATTATTAATATTTAAACTCAAATTTTTAAATACGTTAAAAATTTTAATAATAAGAGTAATTAAAAATAAATTAGGAGTTAAAAAATCTACTTATTTGGTCTTATATATTGAATAACGGATATTAATTTTATAAATTTAAATATCCAAGATTAACTTTTTTACTTATATATATGCAGTAATTTTAGGCTTTTATGATACAATTCAAAATCCCAATTATAAAAACCCATTTTTTATAATATGTTAAAGTGTCTTTGTGTGGATGATACATACAAAAAGGAAGAAAATTCCTTGCAACAGCTATCCTGGGCCTAATAATAAGTAAATGATACTTTCTCCAATCCTAGATATAATACTTTATTTATAGTTTTGTACGTATTACAAACAATGTTTTATATTTAGAAACTGAGGGAGAAAAGAATTATATGACATCAAAAACACTATAAAAATTGTTTTCTGCTAGTAGGTTTGGGTAACAAGTGGTTATTCACCTATAAAAACATTTGTTGCAAATAAAAAGACTTTACTTTCATGTGATTTAAGTTTAACCCAATTCAATTGAATTATAATTCAAAAATAAACTGATATAAATCCTGATTCCTAATAGTAATAATAGAATTCATATTTTTATTGAAGTAAGAATTTGGGCAAATAATTACAGAACTTTAAACTTAAACGATGATAATCTTCTGAATTAGACTATGTTAACTTTGCTGGTAAATGAGGGGGAGATGGTCAACATTTAGTAATTCAATACATGAATAATTATAATTTTTAGCATGAATTTTCATAATAAATAGATTATCGTAGATCTCCATATAATTTTTCCCTAACTCGGGCGAATTGATCTGCAAAACATACAAGCACATCTTGAACTAGTTATCCATACTAATACATAATTTCTCCCGCTATTTTTAAACTATACTCTGGATATGTGTGATTCTCTTTCCACTCAAAAAATCAACATATGATTTAAAAAGGAAAAATCACCTAACTTGAGGCTTGTGTGTCATTAATTTCGTTTAATTTGTATGGCCAAAATTCATCTTTGCCTAACCCTGCTCGGATGGAAGGAAAATGTAAGAGGAAAAAAACTTGAAGAGAAAATGGGGATAAATAAGTTTTCCCCGGTTTAGATGGAGAGAAAAAGTAAAAGGAAAAATTGAAGAGAAAATGGGATAGAGTCCATCACATTTTCTCCTCAATTACTTTTTACTTCATACATAGTAAGAAAATGAAGAGAAAGCTCTTATTATTTATTTACCTACATGATTTTTATTACCTTCTAATTTTAAGACATTAAATTTAACATATAATTGTTTTAAAATTCTGATTATAACTTTATTTTTTAAAAATGATAAGTTTTAAATATATTCTTATATCCAATTTTTTAATTGCTTACTAAAACCTTACAACCTTAAAAAATATGATATATTTTTATCTAAATTATTTTATTTTGAAATATAATAACAGGAAAACATATCTTTAATAAATTATTTGATTATAAATTATTTAATGATATTAATGTAAGTATTATTTTTTATGACATATTATACTTGATATATTTTAAATTTACTTTACTTATTCAACTATTTATTAAAAGATTTTTATTTAAAGATATTTTAATCATTCAATTATTTATGCATTTTCTGTCCTCTTTGTTTTCTCCCGTCTATCCAAGCAGGATGGGTAATAACATTTTATCTCCACTTTTTTCTTTTCTCCATTTTCTTTCCTCCCATTTTCTTTCCTTTCAACCATTTTTCCATCCAAGCATAGCCCAGAACTGATCCATGAAGTTGTGGTGTGTGTCATATACCTTAAATTTTATGAAACCCTTCCCTTTTGTCCTCTATAAGTATCCTCCCCACCCTGCTTCTCTTCCTCATCGACCAACTTCTCATTTCTTCACCGGAGCACCCTCTCGCCCTATTCAAAGCTCCTTATTTCAAAATGAGTCTACAAAAGTGTCTCATAGTTTCTTTCGCACTTTGCCTACTTTTTCTGATCATGAACAATAATAACGCAGTTGAAGCGTTTCATGATATATACCCACTTCTTCAATCCGTTTCTGCGACTAAGGTGAATCAACTTCGCAGAACTGGCTATCACTTTCAACCTCCTAGGCACTGGATCAACGGTAACATCCTCGTTTATTTACAGAATTAATTAACCCTAATTAACTTGACTCTCTTTTGGTGTGTGACCAATATAAATAATCATTTTATGTGCATCTGATCATAGCTTTTGTATGTACATGGAAAACTCAAACTTTCAAAATAACGTCCAAGTTTATAAGAATTGGGATGCCCCCCGTATGTAACATTTTGGGCTTTCTTTTCAATCTAAACTGTTTCCTGTCGTATGACTTACTAGCCATGTATCATATAGTAGGGTCTGGTTTCTCTACTGGCATCGATGTTGGTTTCTTACCATTTTATAATCTCATCCTTGGTTTGATGATGCCGATAATTCCATGCATGGCGGCAAGAATGTTGTAAACTAAACTCTCTTGAAAAAATGTAAAATACTTGCCTTCCTTATTTTGTCATTATCTCTTCCTTCTGGTTTGATAAAAAATTTCATTCTAATAAGAGGCATCCAAGTTGCATCCTTTTTTTTCCTTCTCTTCTCTTGTCTTTTGAGTAATACTATCGATTACGTGTGCTTTAAATAATTGTAGCTGAAACAGCTAGTTATTTGACCACAAAAATGATTCTTCTTAGTGGTGAAATAACACAAACGTTGATGGAAATGTGTGTGTGTGTGTGAGTGAGTGAGAGAGAGAGAGAGATCTAAGCTTATAATTAGCCTTGCGCCATTATGCATTGTGCCCAATTTAGAGATGAGAAGCCATGCATGCGGAATTCTTCTATTGGGGATCAATCTAGGATAAGCCACCGTGCCTAAGTGCAAAGTAGATTCGAGAAGCATGATACTTTTTGTTTCTTTTCTGATATGTTTTCTTTTACAGTTGACTATATATAACATAAACACAAGTGGGAATTCCTTTTCCTTTCAAGTGATGTCGAATTATTTTGGCTTTGAAATTGTTGTGTGGGTCCATGTTGGACAACGTAAAGTGCTCAGGCCATATTGGAATTTTGACACATATGGTCAGGTATTTGATGTAGAAATAATCAAGACGAACAAAAAAAGTCACTTTAGTGACCTCTTAAACTAAAACCGTGTTATCCCAAAAAGATAATCCATGTTATCTTATGTCGACTAGGGATACTGCACTTTCTCGCAGCACGTTCTCAGCCTTCTTCTTGGTACATTTTCTGTGCTAGAAAATAAAATCCAGCTTGTTGGTTAGTTTGAAGTCCACATGCAAGCTTCCACGATTTGGAGGTGGCACATAGTGGCATGAAAATGACCCAACTAGTGGCCACTGTTCAGCTCTTGCTGACTTTTTACCCTGTCCCTTTTCCTATATTCTCAATATTCCTTTGACACAGAGACACCGATCCATCTCATATTAACAAGTATAACCGGCATCAACTTTTGCAAATTTGGTGCCCATGTAGACCTGATCGATGCATTGTGAACTAATCATAGATCTTGACATCATGAAAATATACATGTACAAAGTGGAAACTATGCAGCCTTGAAAAGCCTTATTGGATATCCCTATATTTTAATAGTAATTGTTGAGTTACACAATATTAGAGTAATATCATAATCAGTTAATTTCTAGCCTTTTACCTTCGCCATTCAAAATTCATCAGAATGGTTGCAAGTTCTAACTTCTATTGTGTTACTATTCTTCATGGGGTTCAAATTGATGGCGTAACGGACGAATTCGTCACATGCAGATCCAAATGGTAAGTCTTTCTTCTTCTTCCTCTTTCTAGCAATTTGATATTCCTTTGTTGTTTTCTGAGATTCCATGGTGAATGCCAAAACAGGACCTATGTATTACAATGGATACTACCACCTATTCTACCAGTACAACCCCAAAGGAGCAGTGTGGGGAAATATTGTGTGGGCCCACTCCATATCAAAGGACCTCGTCAACTGGGAAACTCTTGAACCGGCGATTTACCCCTCCAAACCCTTTGACAAATTCGGCTGTTGGTCCGGTTCGGCCACCATTGTTCCGGGCAAAGGACCCGTAATCCTCTACACCGGAGTCGCCGACGAAAAACAAACGCAGGTTCAATGCTTTGCAGTACCGGAGAACGCATCCGACCCGCATCTCAGGAAGTGGTTGAAACCCAACTCCATTAACCCGCTGGTGGTTGCCGACATCGGCGTCAACCGTAGCGCTTTCCGTGACCCGACGACGGCCTGGTGGAGCAAGGCGGACGGTCACTGGAGGATCCTAGTGGGCGGGAGAAGGGGACTAAGAGGAGTAGCCCATCTATACAGAAGCAGGGACTTCGTCCACTGGGTCAAAGCCAAACATCCGATCCATTCCTCAGCATCCACGGGTATGTGGGAGTGCCCCGACTTCTACCCGGTTTCTGTGAGAGGCAAACAAGGGCTAGACACATCGGTGGTGGGGGAAAACGTGAAGCACGTTTTGAAGAATAGCCTTGACATGACGAGGTTTGAGTACTACACTGTCGGAAAGTACATCCCGGAGCAGGAAAGTTATATCCCGGATAACACTTCGGAGGATGGTTGGGGAGGCCTCCGATATGATTACGGTAACTTTTACGCCTCCAAGTCATTCTTCGATCCCGTCAAGAAACGAAGGGTCCTGTGGGGTTGGGCGAACGAGTCCGATTCTAGGGTTGATGATGTTAGAAAAGGATGGGCCGGAATTCAGGTACGACACTGTATATATATATATATTTGGTATAATTATAATGAGTGATTTCCAATTAATCCTCTCCATCTTTCTTTACAAGTTGACCTATATATACACATGTTTTTCAGGGAATCCCGAGAACAGTGTGGCTTGATTCGTTCGGGAAACAGTTGGTTCAATGGCCGGTGGCAGAATTGAACACTCTCAGAGGGAACAAAGTTCAGCTGAGAAACAAGAAGCTTGGAAAGGGAGACTATAAGGAAATAAAAGGAATTACAGCTGCCCAGGTCTTATTATAACATTGCAAAAAACTTCATATATATATATATATATATTATATGGTGATATGATGTATTCCGATGATAATGTGTGCATATATGCAGGCTGACGTGGAAGTTACCTTCTCGTTTACAAGGTTGGACAAGGCAGAAGAGTTTGATCCTAAGTGGGTGAACGCACAGGATGTGTGCGCTGAAAAGGGGTCCAAGGTTGAAGGTGGGGTCGGACCATTTGGGCTCCTCACTTTGGCTTCTAAGAACCTAGAAGAGTTCACTCCCGTGTTCTTCAGAATTTTCAAATCTCCAAACAAGCACGTGGTTCTCTTGTGCTCTGATGCATCCAGGTTTGTACGTCCGACAAAAATTACTACTTTTCATTAATCAATCCAATCATATCGCTGGTAATTAAATGTGTTTTGATTGCTCTGGTTTTCGTCAACAGTTCATCTTTAAGGAGTCATGTGTACAAGCCATCATTTGCTGGCTTTGTGGATGTAGAGCTAGCGGATAAGAAGCTATCTCTTAGGACTCTGGTATATTAACAGCTAGCACAAGATCCATTTGGCTTTCAAATTTCATTGTATAAACACACACACACACATCCATATATACAATAACAACGAGGAAATTAATTGAATGGGCAGATTGATCATTCGGTGGTGGAAAGTTTTGGAGCGGGAGGGAGAACAAACATACTGTCAAGGGTTTATCCAGAATTAGCTGTAGCTGATGCAGCCCACTTGTTCGTCTTCAATAACGGCACTGAGCCCATCAGTGTGGAGAATCTCGAGGCTTGGACTATGAAATCTGCTCTTAGAAACTAAAATTAACATGCTTATAAACCCTCTATCTTTAATTATAATTTATCTATATGATTATGATATATTTTGCTTTAGCTTTTATTTTTCTTTATCAGCTGGTTTTAAGCATGCATGTAATAATGACGGCTTTACCACTTTATTTCCCCCCCCCTCCAATTTACCACTTTATTTTTCACAGATTCATTAATACGTTTTCTCTTCTCTTGCCCTGTTTTGGCACCAACATAATGTTCTGTTATTTGGTATTATTTTCAGTTGTTCATAATTTTCCATAGAAATCAAATTTCTAGGAGCTAGCCCTCCTTAATTTCAATTTTCTTTTTTATATTGAGACATTACAATGACTATTAGGTACCGCATAGAACGGATGGGGTGGCTAGCCCGATTGCATATTCATAGCCCGCCCCTTTATTTTATGACAGGTTCGGGGCTGACCCACAACCCGGTATAAACCTGAAATAAACGGGTTATGCAAGACCCGGTTGGATTTGGGTGATTTACAGGTTAGATAGTTTAATTTTTTTAAGGAAAAAAATACTCCATGCACAGAATGAACGGGTGACAGAGAACCAAAAAAGTAAAATAAATAAATAAAACTCCTCCTTGCTAGACATCGTCGTCATAAGCCGGATGTAAACCGGAAAACGGTGCTCCAGTGCTGTCATGTTGTGAGCACCGTCATAGAGGGGAGGAAGAGGCGTAGGGAGGTGTTGAGATTGGGGTTGGGGTTGAGAGGAAGGTCCTTGGAGAGGGGAAGGGGATGGGCGCTGGTGGTGGGAGAAGGTTGCACAATGAGAATGGGTTGGAGTCAGGTGAGGTGACGGCGAGAGAGCCATCCGGAGTGCATAGTGGGAATGTGAGGCGGTAAGAGTGTGAGACTTTGAGAGGAGTCAGGCGAGGCTAGCCTTCAATATTGGCTCCGTTTGAATAGCCCGTTGAAAGAACGGACACAGATTTTAAGGTAGCTTATGTGAGAGGAAAAGTGTCTCGATAAGCGTACACGTTATACCAACGGGCTTACCAAACAGAACTATTCATAAGTTTTTTAAGCAAATCGGTTGAGCCGGTTGACCCACCAATTTAACTAATGGGAGATAATCATGATTTTTTTGCTTTGTATTATGTCAAAAGGTGAAAGTAGCCTGGCTCAAGTTTTTCCCTTCTTTGACTCGCAGCAGCACATGTTAGACTGTTATTATATACTACCGCATTCTTAATATAAGAGTCGGTTCATCTTTTAAAAATTAAAAATATTAATTAACATATATATTTATTATTTTTATTTAAATGAATTTGTCTGATTTATTAATTGATATATAGTCAATAATACATACATGTATTTCACAATAATTAGTTCTCCAGTTCATTTTTTTGGATAGTTAATTTATAAATTAACAAAACCGATTTAATTAGTTACACCTATTTATAAAAAGATGCATTGATTTTCCTGTAATGTCCCTAATTTCTTTTGGCTTCGTTTGGGTTTCCGTTAGGAACCCCGTTTTGACCCCCAAAACCCATTCTCACGTAAGCCGAGACAAAATTCCTCTCACATAAAGTACCTAGGAATCTGTGTCCGTTTTCTCAACGGGTTTCCAAACGAAGCCTTTAATTATTTACACTGAAACTTACGCCATTTTGACCATACACATTAAACGTATTAGTATGAATTCAATGTGAAAAAAAAATTTGATAACAGGAGAGAAGAGAAATTTGGATATTGCGTTTGAAACCAAAACAAACTCTTCAATTATCTTCTAAATTTACCCTACACACGATTTGATGATGCATGGGCCCAACCCCTCAAGCTAAATACTTTCTTCTAATAACGTTTTCAAAAGCCAAGTGCACGTTCAACAGTTTTTTTTCGTAAAATAAGATAATCTCCTCCACATATTTATTTCGGCTTGTGTAAAAGTACTTCTCTACCGCGTTCCCAAACGGATCAAGTATCTTATTAGAATAAGAGTATTAATTTTCACAGAGAGAATGTTCAAGTGACGGGGCACCTTGCATTATATTAATGGCTCGTTTGTATTAACGATAAAAATTACCTTTTTACTTTGATTTGTTGTCTATGAAGTAAATATGATAGATTAATTTATCTTGTGGAAATGTAAGTCTTACACGCTATAATAAACGGTGCCAATTAATAAACGAGGAATGTTCAATGAATGGAGTGGACTCTCCATAACTGTCGGTTCTCTCTCTCTTTTTTTTTTTTGTGAACAACAGGCAAGTGGACCTTTTGGCCACACTCGAAATCCCCCGGTATCCGCGCACCTTTTTCTGAATCCCTAGCCTTTTTTTAACTGGATCAGGTAACCCGGGGCAACCGACTAATCCGGAGCGAGGAATACGCGTGGCGCACCCCTTTAAGGTACTTTACACTAAGAGTGGGTATCCTCTACCTTCGAGCGTGGCTCCTAGGAATCGAACTCTCAACCTTTGGGGAAGTGACAGCCACACTGACCACTGCACTCCAACGCTCGTTGGTCCTCTCTTGAAAACAGTTTTATCCTCTCAATTTGCTCTTGTAAGCTAAGCTTCGGCTATTTAAAATTCATTTGAATTTTCGCGGCTGTAGAAATCAAACGCACGTTCAACAGATAATCTCCTTCACATATTTACCTCGACTTACGTAAAAACACTTCTCTACTGCGTTTCTAAACGGGCACAATATTGTTAGTACACAATTCAAAACGCTCTAAATATTGTGTCCTGAGTTTTTAAAGGAAGATGGGCAGTTCACAATCATAGTTCTATATAATCTAGAAATACAAGTCTTCTTTAAGAAAAGTTTTTTGTTCTATTTTATATGTTTCTTAAATATTCAAAATAGTATTTATCAATATTATTTATTATGCCCTTATTCTCATTAATCAAATATATTTATTCATCTATTATACTATAAGACTAAAAAAAAGCTTGTAGATAGTTATAGTACACATCGTTATAGATTTAATCATATACATTGATATATCAGGACATATTCAAGATTTCAGCTTTTCAAGGCATTAATCATAATGGACCTCCAATATTTCAAATCATCACTAAATTCCACCTTTATTATGATAGAAACAAATTAGTTTCCACTTGCTAACAAAACACTTCGTGGTACAAGCAATGGAGTAGGAACGAGATTATTCTGATATTTTCTTTTGGTCATTCAGACCCCATTTCTTGGCGACGAAGCGATTC
>JANTPZ010005395.1:0-10529 GCA_025593235.1 Vachellia pachyceras
GAACAACTTAGTAGAGAATTCTGTGGGTGCCCTACGTCGTTTCACAGTTCCAGCAAACTTGGATTGGCAAAGAAGTGCAGCAGAAACTGGTATTATAACTGTTTTAGTACAGTTGCTTGAATGTGGAACCACATTGGCAAAACAACTCTCAGCTCTGAGTCTAAGTCAATTTTCAAAGAGTTCAGTTGTGCTGAGCAGGCCAATTTCCAAGCACAAGGGATTCTGGTGCTTCTCAGCTCCTGCAGGAATCAGCTGCTTGGTTCATGGAGGAATCTGTTCTGTCAAATCATCATTTTGCCTCGTGGAGGCTGACGCGGTGGGACCTCTAACAAGGACTCTGTGGGATTCTGACCCCGGAGCTTGCGAGGCTTCTTTGGATGCACTCCTGACTTTGATTGAAGGTGAGAGACTGCAGAATGGTAGTAAAGTGCTTGACACAGCAAATGCCATACCAGCAATGATAAAGTTTCTCAGTTCCTCATCCCCTGGATTGCAGGAAAAATCCCTTAATGCTTTGGAGAGGATTTTTCGATTAATTGAGTACAAGCAAAAGTATGGAGCCTCAGCTCAAATGCCCCTAGTCGACTTAACTCAGCGTGGTAACAGTAGCATGAGATCGATGGCGGCTAGAATATTGGCACATCTAAATGTGCTTCATGATCAGTCTTCTTATTTCTGATGAGAAATGCTGATTCAAATTCATGTACGGATGAGCTTACAATGATCATGAAAACCTCCCTTCCATGAGATCAATGGTTGTGAAACTAAATGCTTGAGCAGGAAATGGCCAAATGTTTAACAGAGAGCATGAAAATTGCCCGTTCCATAACTTGGTTCACCTGGAAAGAGAAGCCAACTTTTTGATGTTCTTGAATCTGTTGACCGAGGTTCCGAAGTCAGAAACTTTGTATATGGGATGAGGCAATACCTTACAAAGAATCCATAGATCTTGTCCCAGGCATGGCTGACCATCACAATTTGGGTAGTTTGAGGTATGGAAAAGCAGAGCGATAGGACACGTAGGGATTTATTGAGTGAGTGGCATTGCCTTATTAATTGGCTGTAAGAAGAAGAAAAATTACTTATTTCTGGTATAGTTGTATTCTTGTTAATATTAAGCCATGTTATGATTCTTCTCGTACAGTAAGAGCTACAAGAGTTATAATTCTTCTCGTGGAGCTATAAAAGTTAAAGAATTCATCCATAGGTATCCATCTTCATTACTTTCCTCAAAAAGGTCACATTTTGAAAATAATAAACACAAACAGTATGAAGCTATATAATTATTCGTGATTATTATGGTTATAAGTAAAAGATGCAACATAAAATTAAATAGCTAAATGTCGCTTCTATTGGGGGAAAAACTACTACTCACCCTGGTATCCAAAGCAGCTTCTACATGTGATTTGGACAAAGATCGAATTTTTAGGAAGTAGATCTTTTCCCCAGCAAGATATGCATCAGAGATAGTCCTTTTTTCAATAGAACTATACATATAAGGATAACCGTCTAAGAGCCTGATATTCAATGCTGCATATGCTGGTGGTAAAATTTTCACTGCCGTGCGTTGTTAAAATAGAAGTTGCATAAAAAGGTTGAGTTTAGTTTATCTCTTAATTTATAATTTTCTCCTTTTAAGGGATCCCTATCAATTGCACATGTGAAGAGCACATTATTAATATAATATTTTAAGAAAGTGAACACCCATTTATTAATAACATCCAACTTAAATTGTTTTTCTCAACATTGTATAATTAGTTATATAACATGTTATATTAAGGAATGGAAAGATTTCATCACTTCATCATACAAAAGATGTTCATCTTTAAATCTATCTAGTAGATAGGAAAATCACAATTCAAGTATCCCATTCCCATGGGTTAGACTGGAAGCTTTAAAATTAACCAATGCATCCTAATTTGCCGCAACGAAAATCAGAGCAACATTTAGTGGAAACTCCATTAGCATAACATGCATATGTTTCAATCTTTAGGCCAAACCCAGAAAGCTCTTATGGACCAACTGAAGCAAATCCATGCCTATACTCTCAGAAATGGCATAGACCATACCAAAATTCTCATCGGGAAGTTACTAGAAATCTCAAACCTCCAATATGCCTACGTGCTCTTTATCCATACACCCACCAAACGAACTGTGTTTATCTACAACAAGCTCATCCAAGCCTTCTCTCTCCATGGATACCAACATCAAAGCTTATCGCTTTACTCTCAAATGCTTCTTCTAGGATGCCAACCAAATGAATACACTTTCAACTTCCTCTTTTCAGCATGCACTTCTTTGTCTCCTTCCCTTGGACAAGCCATCCATGCCCATTTCAACAAATCGGGTTTTGAACTCGACGTGTTTGCCTCCACGGCTTTGCTTGATATGTATGCTAAGATAGGTGTTTTGGAGTTCGCACGCAAGGTGTTTGACAAAATGCTCGTGCGAGAGATACCCACTTGGAATGCTATGATTGCAGGCTATGCAAGGTTTGGGAATATGGTGGGTGCAGAGGAATTGTTTGTGTTGATGCCTTCTAGGAATGTGGTTTCCTGGACGGCCATGATATCCGGTTACTCTCAGAACAAACAATATGAGAAGGCCTTGGAGTTGTTTATGAAGATGGAAAATGAGAAGGATTTAAAGCCCAATGAAGTAACCTTAGCAAGCATTTTACCAGCTTGTGCAAATCTTGGTGCACTAGAGATTGGGCAGAGGATTGAAGCGTATGCTAGAAAAAATGGATTCTTTAAGAATGTATATGTGAGCAATGCCATATTGGAGATGTATGCAAGGTGCGGTATGATCGATATAGCTTGGCAGTTGTTTGATGAGATTGGAAGTCTCAGAAATTTATGCTCTTGGAATTCAATGATCATGGGTTTGGCTGTTCATGGAGAATGTGCCATGGCTCTTATGCTTTATGATCAAATGCTAGTAAGCTGTTATTTACCTTCATGGCCAGGATCGTTATGACTTTTCCCATTGAAGTTTCTAGTTTCTAATTGATGAAAAGTTCTTAGGCAAATCAAACCACTTCTTAAGAAATATATAATTGTCATGCACAATTTTTAGTATGACTTGCCTTTGACATATCTCTTTATAGCTGTTTTGGGTATACCCGGCCTTTGTAAAATGGAGTTCGCTTAATACTCTCTTAGATTTGGATCCTCTAGAATTCTGAGAGAAATTTGGTAAACTTCAAAGAGAGATGTACTCAATTGTTTTGAGACTCACATTCAAGTAGGGTCTGCTGATTATTTGATGAGTCTCGCATGTTGTATTCTTTTCCTCTTTGAGCTTTGTAGGACCTAAAATTATAACTCTCCTAACTGATGCAAAGCATTGATGTGCTTCTGTTTTTACTGACAATTCCAGAGGGAAGGAACCTCACCTGACAATGTGACATTTGTGGGACTCCTCATGGCATGCATCCATGGAGGTTTGGTTGAAAAGGGCAGACAAATCTTTAAAGCAATGACAAATGATTTCCGCATGACACCCAAACTAGAACACTATGGTTGCATGGTTGATCTCCTAGGCCGTGCTGGGAAATTGAGGGAAGCTCATGAAACCATACTAAGTATGCCGATGAAACCGGACTCGGTAGTATGGGGTGCCCTTTTGGGAGCTTGCAGCTTCCATGGTAATGTTGAGGTGGCTGAGATAGCGGCTGAGTCACTTTTCGCCCTTGAACCTTGCAACCCAGGTAACTATGTTATTCTTTCCAACATTTATGCATCAGCTGGTCAATGGGATGGAGTTGCAAAGCTCAGGAAAGTGATGAAGGGTGGCCAAGTAACAAAGGCAGCTGGCTATAGTTTGATTGAAGAGGGAGGTCAGCTTCACAAGTTTATTGTGGAAGATAGATCACACTCAAACAGTGAGGAAATATTTGCTTTACTAGATGGAGTTTATAGAATAGTAAAATTCCAAACAAGCACATGTGGTTTCCATTCTGTGCTTGACTTCAACTACTACTCATAGTATATGTCATTATGGTGGACTCCCCCAAGGTATATAATTGCAGAAATTAACTGTGATGATTCCTATTTGATCTAGAAAATGATTTGCAAGGTCGGTTTGACGAAAATGGAAGACTTCTTTGGAAAAAAATAGACTAGTTTATAAAAGATGATTGACCAATTAGTCATGAACGTCACATTAGGTCATTTTTACATTCTCAAGTGCGGTCCACTTATGCTCATTTTGATCTTCACCCATTAGACGCTACAGAGCCCCATAGAAGTTGAGGGTCACTTCTAAAGGCGACTAAAGACTACTTCATAATCCCAAATAGGAGAAATTAATATTTCTTAAACTATCTCCCTTAGATCAGATCAATAAAAACACCTTCTTTAGAAAGATAATTGATTAACGTTGTCGTTTTGCATGTTCAGAGTGGAGTTCTACATACTTGAACTACATCACACAAACCGGCTAAATGCTGTGGGGATTACAAAACTACACTATTATAATCCAAAAGCAAGTGACAAAATATTCACAACTTGATGTGACTTGTTATAATTTTTTTTTACTCAAGTCAGCATTTATTTATAGTGAAGCAATTGAAAAGATGTCAGAATTAGTCCTATAATGATGGTAGGAAATCGACCTATTTCTGGTCAGCTAATGAACTTTGCCTTTTCTACTAAAGAATAAATTTATAAAAGAATTTTGTCTGATGGATCCATCAACCTATTGCGCTGCCTTTTGAGACTTCTTCATGCTGTTTTCTCCTTTCTCACAACCCTACTCCTCCTTGCCACTAATTTCAGAACCTCATCAACAAAAACTACAGGTAAAGAAACTAGGATGACCAAAAACCATTCTTTGAGACTTAGTGGAACAACACAAAACATTTCTGCAAGGAATGGGACATAGAGGATGAGGCAATGGAGTCCCAGTGATATTATTGTGGCCACCAAAAGCCAAAGGTTCCTCCATGGGGGCATTTCATACAAGCTGTTCTCCTCAGATAAAGCATTGAAAGAGTTAAACATCTCAATTGCCACCAAGACTGAGAGAGACAGAGTCATGGCCTTCACTTTGCCAACTGAGAAGTAATCACATGGTTTTGAGAATGTGATCAGGCGACCCCCACTAATTGTAAATGGAGATGCAGTAAAATTTGACCATGAATGACACTCTCCCCAGTTGCGAAGCTGAGAAAATTCTATGATTGTATGCCCGTCGCTGGCCAGATTGATGCCGAGAAGAGATGCATGTGTGTACCACAAGACAAAAATCCCCACCGTTGCAATTCCTACATAGGAACCAATTACCTGCCAAGAACATTGTCATGAACATGTCATTTTTTTTTTTGAATTAAAGGAGCAGGCAATAATGACTTGGGGTTACAACTAGGATTAAATGTGTTATTTAAACAAGGTTTAATCAGATTAGAAGAATGATAACATGAGGGTTTTATGAAAACCAAAATGATATGCTAAAATGAGATAAACTTGAGCATATTGTTTACCAGATAACGGAAAAGAACCCATGAACTGATGAGAGGTTCATCAGTTTTACGAGGTGGCTTCTTCATTACATCAACATCAGCTGGGTTAAAACCCAGAGCTGTTGCAGGAGGGCCGTCAGTAACCAAATTCACCCACAGAAGTTGCACAGGTATCATACATTCTGGGATCCCCAAGGCAGCAGTCAAGAATATAGATATCACCTCTCCAACATTGGATGATATCATGTATCTGATGATCACGCAAATGGGAACGACTTGTCTTGATCAGTCATAAGAAATAAACCCTCCATGTTCATATATCTAATCCTGAATAGTTTTTGGACAGAAACGTACCTAATAAAGGCTTTCATGTTATTGTAAATAGAGCGACCCTCAGAAACAGCTGAAACAATGGTGCTAAAGTTGTCATCTGCAAGCACCATATCTGAAGCTTCTTTTGCAACCTGCAATATTATGCAAACATTAAACACAATCAAAGCAGAATGAGAGTACAAGCACTTAACTTTTTGGGTGCTTTAACTCTCAAACAGGAACTTTAATTTCTAGTGCTAAAACACATGATGCTTCTAACAAGTAGACAAACAAATTTCAACTTTACCTCAGTTCCAGTTATGCCCATGGCAATCCCTATGTCAGCAAGTTTAAGAGCAGGAGCATCATTCACACCATCTCCAGTCATAGCAACAATCTCTCCCATCTCCTTCAGTAAACTCACAATCTCTTGCTTGTGTCTAGGTTCAGCTCGAGAGAATACTTTGCTTCCAGATCTTGACAACATTTTAACTCGTTCTGAAGGAGAAAGAGAGATGAACTCCTTGCCAGTCAGACTTCTCTCAGTAAGATCCTCATCTCTGGAGAACAAATTAATTTCCCGACAAATAGCTTCTGCAGTGGACTTGTTATCTCCGGTTATCACCATAACTCTAATCCCAGCTTCCTTGCAATCATCAATTGCCCTATGAACTTCGTCACGAGGAGGATCCTGGTAAATGTAGTAATATATTAAGCATCCTCCAATGAAACTGTATGACAAAGTACCGAAAAAAACCAAGGCGTGAACTTACTCTTAGACCAACAACACCAACAAATACTAGATCACTTTCAATGGATGAGTAGCAAGTAGGATCAAGCAATTTCTTGTGAGCAGGGTGATTTTCAGCATAATAGTCCAAAAATTCACCCAAGTCATCCTTATATGCCAAACCCAAGCACCTCAATCCCTTTGAACTCATCTCCAGGAGTCTTGAAAATAGTAGTTCCCTGCATTGCTCATCAATTGGAACCAGGGATCCATCAGCTAGTTGCACATGTGAACTACGTTCCAGTAAACTCTCGACAGCTCCCTGCAATACAAGTAAAACCACTTAAAAGCTGAAATAGAAGCAATAGATGAGATCAAGTATCAAAACATGTCACAGCTTATTGCTCCTTATGCATATAATTCTATTTTATGCAGCTTAGATTATATTTCTAATGAAATAATGAGTCTAAGTTCATTTTAGATGCATTATAGAATAACTAAATTCCTATATAGTGCTATGCTTCAAACAAGTAGATGATCATCTCTCTTTCAATTTAAAAAAAAATCATTATGAAAGATAAAGTTGGGTCAAGTCACCTTAACCAGAAGCCGATTTCGCCCGGTTGGTTCACGAACAATAACACTCATCGACTTCCTAATTCGATCAAACTCTAATGTGGCAACTCTTTTGGATCTTCTTGTCCACCATTCACAACTTCCTGCACAAGCAAACCAAAATAGCGAATCATTATTCCAAGGCACCTTGACAGTCCATCTCATCTATAAAGTCCACTTGCTCACCTAACTTAACAGTGTTGCTGTCTATCAAGTGGTTTGTAGAAACATCTGTATCCCGATTTCTGTTCCTTGCCTTGTTATCTGGAACTCCCATCTTTTCAACCAAAACCTTGAGAGCTGCTTCAGTGGGCAAACCTGTAGCCCGGAAAAGGCGACCATCAAAATGAATCCCAGCATCATTACAAACAGCGCATATTTCTGCCATGGCCTGCAAGTTGGCATCCATGTTATAGCAAGTCCAATCCACGATCCCTCCATCTCTAGGATCATAAGTTGAGCCTTCAACGCGGATGACTCGAGAAGCAGTGGTTTTTCCGCCCAAAGTAAAGAACTCCGTCACAGACATCTGATTTGTTGTCAAAGTGCCAGTTTTATCTGAACAAATAACAGTTGTGCATCCCAGAGTTTCTACACTCGGAAGCTTTCGCACAATCGCATTCTTTTGTGCCATTTTCCTTGTACCAAGGGCTAAACAAGTTGTGATGACAGTGGGAAGGCCTTCCGGGATTGCAGCTACAGCCAGGGCAACAGCAATTTTAAAATAGTAGGTACACTTCTCAAAAGAAAATTTGAGGTTTGAAGGCCATCCATCTACAAGCTCCCAAGAAAGGAAATTTTTGTAGTTTATAACCCACACAACAAGGCAAACCAGCCCAATTGCAGTAGTAAGCTGCCCACCAAACTCATCCAGCTTCTTCCGTAAGGGGGTATCACTATCCTCCAAAGAAGCATCATGAATTTGCTTCTGTATCTTTCCAATTTCAGTGTTCATGCCGGTGGTGACAACAATACAGAGACAGCTCCCATTAACAACAGTGGTGCCTGCAAAAACCATATTTTCTTTGGCCTGCAACTCACAATCATCCATGAAAATAGGGTTTGTACCTTTCAAAACAGGCATGGCTTCTCCAGTTAGAGAGCTTTGTTCAACTCTCAATGTTGAGGTTTTCAAAGTTGCAACTCTCATATCAGCAGGCACTTTGTCTCCTACATGCAATTCCACAATATCACCAGGAACAAGCTCTCTTGCAGGCAAATCAGGCACAAAATACCCATCTCTTAACACTTTTCCATATTCACACTGCAACTCTTTGAGAGCGTCAAGTGCCTTCTCAGCGTTGTTCTCTTGCCAAACTCCAACAATGGCATTAAGTACTAAAATCAAAATTATCACAAGTGGCTCCACATAAGCCTCAAATCCAGACTCGCCTGATTCACTTCCATGCAAATAAGCCAGAATAAATGATACAAAAGCTGCAACCAGAAGAATATTCACAAGCATATCATCAAATTGCTCTAATACCAGTTGCCACAAGGGCTTCCCCTTTTCTTTTGCTAACTCATTCCAACCATATCTCTCGCGCCGCTTCTCAACCTCGGAAGTATTCAGACCCTTCTCTGGTTGAACACTGTATTCTTTTAAGCACTGTTCAACAGGCCATGACCATGCTGGGAATGGTTTATCTTCCATTGAAGTTTTCATCTGGTACTGTATTGAAGTTCACAGCGAAAGAGAAAATAAAATGCTGTAAGCAGATCAGACATCGATAACTAATCTGCATGAAGTATGACCTGGGAAAAAAACCGCAAAATCTATGATTTTATTTATTAAGCATGCATCAGTAACCATCACATAAATCCAAAATGGAAACTGAACCGGACTAATTAACTTCGAAAGAAAAACTATGAGACCGGTGGCCATCCAAACTATGAGACCATCTACGAGTCTGAAACGGTTCCGTTATTTTACTCTGGTTCCATTAAGTTAAGGCTCAGTGATCCATCACGGATGAAAGTAACCATAATGTTTGAAGTTTTCATGCGAGAAAAAGGTGAAGAACGATGTTGTAATAGATGAAAGAAGGATTTTAAAAAAAAAAAAAAATCTCTGCGAAGCATGTATTGCCCATGATATATAAAAGGGGAAATTCAAAAGCAGAGGAAGGAAACTAAAATCTATGAATTTAAGTCATCTATCGTAAGAGGAAAAAATCAGTTTTTTTTTTTTTGCCAGTAAGAAGAGGGAGGCAGTTACAAAACCAGAGCAGCGGAAAACAAACAAAACCCAGAAAGCTTTTTCACTTCCAATTAAAACAGACATGAACATGAACATGAACCGAACCAAACCAAAAACGTTATGGTAAGAACAACTCATACCTGGGCCAGCCACGAAATCTGTGAGTGCGTAAAAAAACCAAAGCGACTGTGGGTCGTTTAATGCAGTGGAAAAGAAGGTGAGTTGCAGGCATTAGAAGAAGCAGAAGATATCAAAGCCTGTAGCTTGGAAACAAAGCAAAGACCAAAGAAGTCCTGGGATTCCATGAGAGAACCTTTTGTCCAAGAAACATAGAATTTCTTTTGATGTAGATTAAAGAGGCCTAGTCTTAGCTTTGAATGGTGAGTGGCGACTCCCACAGAATTTTGGAATTCTTCTAATAAAATTTCCTCATGCGATGTGAGAAGGGCCAAGGGTTGTCCGTCCTTTACTTATTATTATTTGAAAGTGGGAATGTGTGAAGTTACGAAGTTGCCTTTGATTACGACGGTACGAACCTTTGACTTCCCTTTTTCCAGCATCTGTTGGCTGCACACCTGCAGCGACAATGGGCAACGGTTTCCTCGGCTGAACAGATCGTGTTGGTTTTCTTTCTGGTCCCGGATCCTGATGATTTCATAGTAGTATTCCGGAAAAAAAACAAAACAGAAACAACCATCTATATTTATATTGTGTTGTTTGGGAACACAATTCCCAAAACGGTACACGTAAGTAGAGACAAAATCATCTCAAAATTCATAAAATGCCTCGGAATCTGTAAATTCATTTTTCCAACGAAGTTCCTAAACAAGCACATTATAATTAAAATATTTGGACAAAGGAAGTATTAGATTGTATTATTATAAAATAAAACCTATGGTCACATGAGAGGAGAGCTTCTATGGATTACATTTACGTTTAAATTGGAAGAATATACATTGTGCTGGAATAATGCTAATGCTTCCTGGTTCTTTTATGAAGTTAATGCCTCAGCCATTTGTTATTTCATTGTTTTCGTAGAATGAGCCACTCTTAAATTTTGCACAACTTTTCTATTTTTATGATGTTATAAAAATTAAAAATTCAGAAAATGCCACCCCCACTCAGATCTAATTCGGAAAAGGTAAAAAGTGAATTTAATTTGAACAGAGGGAGAAATGAAGAAATGAGGTCAAACAAGAGAGAGAGAG
>JANTPZ010005396.1:0-14562 GCA_025593235.1 Vachellia pachyceras
AGGTAAGCCAAAGCCTGTGAATTGCTTTCACAAACCTTCCACAGTGATGCAACCTCTCCTTTGTAGACAGTGCCCCAATCCTCACAGGAACCCAGAAAATCAAGCAGCTTCGAATAGAACGAATCGTAGTTCATCAAGATGAAGGGAATGGGTAGCTTTGATCCGATACGTTCAAGCTGAATTAACCCTAGAATCTCAAACATCTCATCTAGAGTGCCAACACCACCTGGAAGTGCAACAATGGCAGTCTTATCAGATGAGTTGTTTCTCACTGCAGCATCCACCAGTCCATGCTTCCTTGCTGAGAAAAACCTGAAAAAAATGTAAAATAAGTTTTGTCAAGGCATACATATGAACAAGACTAAACTCTGTTGAGGCATAAATCGGTTGTCAAATTATAGGGAAAACTGTTTTTCTGATTTGAGCAGGAAGTTGGGAACTTCTCTGAAGCAATATCAAAGCAAAAATTTCATTTTCTTCAAAAACACCCTGAGGTGTCAAATATGTCATCCAACATTATACCATGTATAGATATATCAATTTTTGTAGTAATTTGACAACAAAACGTAACTTTCTGAAAGAACCAATGGTAAATTCTTAAGAAACTCTACCCAAGTTTCATCATTTAAGAAAATGGTTAATTGAAAGCACTGCCAAACTAGGACTGAGAGCAATCAAGCAATGGTGGTAAGTTGCCTGCAAGTAAAGTATGTTTCTGAAGGTAAATAAGGATGGACATTGGAGCTAGTCCACTCCCTCGCTTCTCTTCCAATCTTGAGTCCACCGACCGGTTTTCCTGCTTGCATAGCACCTTGAGTGACAGCATCCATTAGCCCAGGTTCAACACCAGACCATGTAGTGCAGTCTAAAAGATTTGCTATCTGTAAAGACATGTATGTAAACAAACTCAAAACAACAGCTGCTGCAGATCCTAGTCACTATGATTATTGTACTTTTAGAGACAATAGGAATGTTTACAAATTAAATTACAAACAAAAACAATAGGTCCTTATTTCTGTTAATTATATAGTCTTCAACCTTCATGCTTATATCCCCACAAAAAGCATGCAAGAGAACAAGAAAGAAGCTCAGATCAGATACTCTACAGTCATGCAGCTATACATTCAGAGAGAATGATCCAAAAGAATGAAAACTGTAGAAGTGATTAGTTTATCTCATTCCAACATTTTGTGATTGCAGAGGATTCTTATTGAAGCTCAAATGGGATCCTCTATCAAATTTCATAAAGTCTCCTAAAAAGACACCAAAGGCCAGTCCTATCAAATTATGTTATCCTCTCAAATTAGAAGGAAGATATAGGAAGAATAAATACCTGCCTCTTTAGCCAGCTCTTGTGCTTGCATGTAATGTGAATGATTGGGCCCTATCCTTGAAGAGCCCAGATACAAAACTCCTCTCCCTAGTCTGTTTATGAGTTCATAACATCGTTTGATCTCCCTTTTAACCTTTCAAATTCCATAACCAAAGTGAGTGTCAATTTTCAGGATTTTCAGTTTAACCACCATTTTTCAAGAAACTCTTGTATAAACAGAAACCGCACACATGCTGGTCATTAGTGGAACATCCATGAGAATCATCATAAAATGCTTTTCTAGATATTCTAGAACGTTGTTCCAGTTTCCAACTGCATCGTTGTACAGAGCCATGCAATACGTTTCATCATAAACTGTTCCATCATAGTTTACTGAATGTCTGGCTCAAATGTGATTATCCAAGACAATTAACCATGATATTAAAAAGCACCATGTGGAATGGTAGAAACAAAAATGAGAACAGATATCAGGATTGGAATGCTAACTAGAAGCAAACTAGCAGGTGCTGGGCATTAACTACATGGAACCATTACTATATTGCTTCATAATTAAGTTTAAATAGAAGAACATGACACTACCATTCCTGTCCTCGTATTATGTCATTATGTTTCATAAAAATATCAGTATTATTTCAGCATTCAGACCCAGGATTAGCAGATATAATTGATAAATGTCACAGTTATAAACAAGCTCACTCATAATAATCTCCTTTTGCAGTCTCAGACAACCTGTAATCCCCCACCCCCCAAAAAAAAACAAAAGAAACCTTAAGCCCAGAACAACAAAACGAAGATCCTAAGCAATGGCATGCAGTTGCGAAGTGCTATCCAATATAACATTTGCTTGTTCATTTACATCTTGAACAGTGGACAAGAAAGGAACGAACGAACATATTCACTTAAATTCTGTCCCTTGGATAATCAAAGTCTATTTAGTTTTGGTCTCCAAAAATTATTCAATTGGCTGCAAGTGAGAAACATGGAAACACGCCAAAATTGACCCATTGTAAGAACTAACAAGCAACGATCTTGTTATTTACTGGGCTACGTCATTCATTACCTAATTTTCTGGACTAGAAGCAAAATATGTTTAACAATCCAATAATCAAATTGCTAATTTAGACGAAAAAAATTAGCTGAAATATATCTACATCCCATTCTATTACCGTGTAGCTAATTCTAGAGCAGAGAAGTAGGTTACCTACCCACAAAAAAACAGCACATGAAAATATATCAGCAAAAGCAATGCTGCAACAGTAACATTTGCGTCAAAGAAGTAGATTATGAGAAGTGGATATTTACAGTTTACCTCATCTGGGCTTTTCCTCTCATCAAATTCAATTGACTCTTGTTTATTCAGAGAAACCCCTACTTGAATAAGCCTCCGCTTTGGGAACTTGAAATTAATAGTGTTCTTTTCTGTTTTGCTGAAAGACTGAAACTTGATTCTTCTTTGATGGGATTGAGAGCCCCCCACCACCACAATATGAGAACCTAACGAACCCAATAATGAAAATCCCATAATGAAGGAGCCTACAAGCTTCAAAGAAGGGTTGCTAATTACTATGATTCTGTCAGAAGGTCTCTGTCATCTGGGAGAAGAAGAAAAGCTTGTTTTCTGTTTGTTCTCTCACTCTATCTATTTGGACCTTTAACCATGGGCTTAGGCTCGAAGGACATTAAGGTCGATGGACTTTTGGGCCGCATTATCATTTTATTAGCTTCGAATACGTAATAAGAACATTGCAGGTTGAATTGTTTCATAGATGTTGAAGGATGAATACAATGGGCGTTTGGTAGATAGAGTTGGTAACGGTTACTATCAGCATTCTTCAGAACGAGGGTTTGAACCCTGGTGAGTGACAGCCGCTATAATTAACACAATCTCAAAAAGGTTATCCTATCGGTACCTCGCTACCACCGTAAGATCTCCTTGCGGGAGGTTCGGATTAGTCTGGGGCGGACAATGAACCCAGGATACCCAATGGTTTATAAAAAAAACATCTGATAATATCTGAACATATAAAATAATACATGTATTTATAAAAAAATACAATATTACGATTTGTCATTTTATTAGTTTCGAATATGCAATAAGAACATCTCAGTTTGAAGTAATATTACACTCACAAGGTAATATTTCAACCTTTAAACCTTTATTAAAAGAAGTATTCATATTTAATATACGACACTATCTAGAATATGATTGCCTTCCATAGAATAATACATGTGTAGAAAAAGATAATGGGTCCGTTTGGTAAAGCGGTGAAGAAGTATTTTTACTATTTATGAGGTAAATGTGTGAATAAGATTATCTCATTTTACGAAAAAATACTGTTAAACGTACTTTTGGATGTTGAGAAGATTTCCCAAACATCCCAATATTATATTATCAATATCATCATCAAGCACATGGGATTCCCAAATTCTGTGGTTCCCCTTCTGGTCAATTTGCCAAGCACTGAGATGAGGATTGACTCTTGGGCAAAAAAAAAAAGAGATGAGGATTGACTGAAATAATCATATTGGTGGAAAATTCAGCAGACATGGTGACTTGACTTTGCAATGGACAAAGCGTACGTGGAAATAACAATGCGCACATAGGGGTGGTTGATAGTTTATAGTTAATGGGTCCGTTTGAAAAAACGGTGGATAAGTGTTTTTACCATTTACGAGGTAAATGTGTGAAGGAGATTATCTGAGAAACACTGTTGAACGTGCTTTTGGAGTGTTTGAACGCTTTGCCAAGCACCCCCAATGGCTTGTCGCTAGACTCTCAGCTGTTATGATTTTTATGTGCTGGAAACATCGTTTTTCAAACGGTGCACACATTTCAATATAAAATTATCTTGAAATCTGTAAAAATCATCTCGAAATTTATAAAATAATCTTGAAATCCGTAAAATACCTCGGAATCTGTAAACTCATTTCTCCCAACGAACTTCCCAAACACACCCTATACCAATATGCAATGAAGGTAAATATAATAAAATTATAAAAGTTTAATCTTTCTCACGGTATCACAATAAGTTACATCTTTTTTCAGAAAAAAATATCATTTAACCTTTTTTTGACTCTAAATAAATTTCATATATAGAATATATGGAGTCATATTTAAATATTATCAAACTCAAATAAAAAAAATTAAAACATGATTTTATTTTCATTTTAAAGTCTAAATATATGTTCTTGCTTATGATTCAATGATACATTGAGTCATTTTTGTTGGCCAAAATAATGGGCCTGTTTGGAATTGCCTGTTAAGGGTATGACTTTTTATATATTCCAAGATTAAAATGCATGCATTTAATTTTATCTTAAAATAATAACAATGTTAATTTAATAATATCAATATATTTACGTAAACACAATATTTAAAGTGAGATTAAAATAAACATAAAAGCTCTTCCCATCCAACAAAATGACAATTGACAAATTGGAAGGCAACTAAACGCATTGCTTGTTTGAAAAGGTTTATTTACTTCCCATAAGTACGTTCAAAAGTGTTTTTCGATAAAACGAGATAATCTCCTTAATATACTTACATCGGCTTGCGTACAAATACTTCTCTAACATGTTACCAAACGGACACACTATCTCTCGGAACTTTATTTTTCCTTAAAAAATTTTACTTTAAAAAATAAAAAAATGATTCAATTTAATAAATATTTAATACATATATCCATTGACCAAGTCCATGAAATAAAGGCATCCATGCCAGATCAGCGACAGCCAACATGTTAGCAAGTTCCTCGTTATTTCCTTCTATTGACTTCGTCAAAATATTTTCTTAATTTCTGGAAAAAAATACATGGAAATTTAATTACATGTATAAAAAAAATAAAGTCACACAAGATATATCTTATAAATAATATAGCTTGTTGAAAATTATACTGTGCAGTAATTAATGTTAAAATTTGAACTCCTAACACTGATAAAATTATTGATTTTCTTTTTCTAGAGAGGATTTTACATTTGTAAAAATAGAAATAATTTTTAAATGACTTTTATAAAATTTTAAGAAGCTGTAATTTGAACATTTGTTTTTAAAACTGTAGTGTCAATCAATCCCTATTGACCGTTACTCCCAAATACAAGTTAGCTGGAAAGATATAATTTTATAAAAAAAATGCATTGTTATTATTATATCCGACCCAGTCGTGATGGGAATAAAATAAAAACTAAGAACTAAATTAGATTTGATGGCACACAAAAAATAATATAAGAAATAAGAGTTGATTTGAAAATCCGTTTGAGAATAATTTTTACCGATTTTGAGGTAAAATCTAGTTTTGAAGAATAGATTCTGAGACAAAACTTAGATTTTAAAATATTGTGTTTGAAAAGTTATTGGTTTTTACAGAATTCACGAAAAAAAAATAGGTAGGAAAGAGAGAAGAGAAAGAAAACAACCTAGATTTGATAAAAAAATATCTTTTTTGAAAAAAATTATATTTTAATATATCTAAAATAATTTTTTTAAAAAATTTCAGTATTTAAACAAAGTTTAGATTTATAAAGAGGTGCCAAACAAACCTTTAAATTATATTTGATGGCAAAAATAATAATATTTTCTTAGACGGCTTTATTTTAAAATCGAGTTTTGACATAATGAAGCCAAGTGGCAATCTCTTGCAACATCCTTTTCTTCTCGTTGACCAATTAATAATAATAGTATTAATATACCTTCCTTAAATGGCCGAAAAGTAAATACTCGAATAAATAATAATAATACTAATAATACAAGATAATAAGGAAAGTATAATAAATGTAGCCATTTTGTCTTGTATGATTTTAATTAATTTTTCTTTCATTAATAAATAATTGTACTCAACTACAGTTAAAACTGAGGGCATACACCTACACTACACATATTCTTTTCCGTACCTTTTTATATTGTTCTTGTTCAATTAATGTTGATTTATATATATTTTTAGACTTTGTTTTGGAATTTACAAAGGATAAGTTTAATAAAGATAAAATTAAAAATTTATTAATTTTTAGACAGAGTCAACACACTTTAAAATATTTAATAAATGTCTATGCTTTTGTCTACTATGTAAGAAAAATTGGGAGAAATCCCTGTTTAAAAATTTCATTACTCATGAAAATTTGATATGTTTTTATATTTAGAAATGTCATTATTTAACAAAGTTTTATGTATAGAAACTATCGGTACTCGAATTTAGATTCCATAATTTGGAAGGGTGACTTTTCACTATTATAGAGTTAATAATCAATTTCATTTTAAAAGTTTTTGCACAGGAGAGCTGTGGGTATGTTAAGGTTTTTGTAGGATAAAATGTTAAAAAAATGAAGTATATTATTAATGATTATAATTTAGAAAGCTAGCATGAATTGTTAGTATCAATATTTTTAAAGATGAAAGGAAATATTATTTTTTTATAACACTTTTGAAGTAATATCCATCCAATAAAAACCCTTAGACACTCTCCCAACAGCACAGCTCCCACCTAAAAGCATTTACAGCAAAATAAAAATCAAATCTTAACCTCAGTATGTATATATGTACAGGGAAGATGATGTTGACATGATATTTTATACTATACGGTGATAATTTAAAGCTCACATAAATACGCAGAAATGTTAGCTGGAGTAGCCATCACGTTTTCTCTTACCTCTTCGCCTTCTCCCTCAGCTTCTCTCGCTGGTCTTTCCATTTTTTTCCCCTCCTTTTCCTTTTCTCCACTACCTTCCGTCAATCGCTCAAGCTAACTTTGTGTAACATTCAAGGCGTACGTATATATACATTTGGCTTTATCTATATATTTAGTTTCAAAACCGCGTGATCGTGTGTGTGTATATATAGATTATTTATAGGTACTGACCTTATCTCTAGTCACAAAAATGACAGTCTTTTAAGACTTGTCTGGCTCCAGACAGAGTCGTCGTAAGCATGTACAGAAGAAGAAAGGGGCCAAGGTGGGGTAAATCACTGTGCTCGTGATTGATCCTGTTTATATAGAACAGAGACACCTTCTTCACTTAGCTAGCTTCTTCTGGTTCTATGACTTTCTAGTGCCATTGATTTGATTCCTCACCTTCTCGTAAGATTTTGAATATTGCTGTACCATGTCGGCCATGAGGACTACTTCTAGCTCTCGCTTGCTTGCTCTGCTTTTCCTTTGTTCACTCATAGCGTTGGTCTCTTCTTCTCCTGGACCTGCATGGAAAACACTTGGAGGTATGTGTTTTTTTTTTTTTGGGCTTGTGTTCTTCTAAGTGGGTGTTTGTATATCTTTTTAAGTGATTTTTTTTAAAACATGTAAGAAGTGTTTTACGTGATGGTGCTTTTTTTAAATGTTTTTAGGTTTCTAAACTTTAGAAAGACATGCATGGACATAAGAAATTAAGCTGGATTATATTTTTAAGGTTCCTGTTTTATTCTGGAACGTTACAGGTGGTATCTTGGAAAGGCATGAATGATATCAATCTAAAGTTACAAACTTTCTAATCCTTGAAGAAGTAATTGGTCTGATTTCTTACCCCCCAAACCAATAAAGCTGTTTTGCTATTTGTACGTCACATTGATTAAATGAATGGTTATTAAGAATTGACCCAAACAAGTTTCGCGATTTCATTATTTTACTTACGTCGATGTTATTTGTGCTTGTGACTAGAATGTCGTTCTAAATTAAATAACGTTAGGCTGATACTAACTTGTCGCATATGCGATTATGCATTGATTCTGAGAGAATTGAGAAAGTTTCGATTTTGAATCCCCCCACTTACTAATCAGCAAGAAAAGGAACACATAAATTTGATAATCGAAAGGACCAATAATGAAGTTTGGCGCGAAATGGCGGGTTCCATTGCATGGAGACGCTATAGTATATACCGCCATTTTTGATGATACGGTGATTGGGATGCAGGGTCTCCGCCGCTGGTGGTGGCGCGTGGAGGATTTTCAGGGATATTTCCGGATTCGAGCGAGGCTGCGTATAAATTGGCGGTTAACACAAGCGCATCGAACATGGTTCTGTGGTGCGATTTGCAATTGACGAAGGAGGGAGCGGGGATTTGCTTTCCGGACTTGAAGCTCAACAATGCCACTGACATTTCCAACATTTACACGAACAAAGATAGGGTTTACGCTGTGAATGGCGTTCAAACCAAAGGATGGTTCACCGTCGATTACAACTTGACCGAGCTTGCACCTGTCTCTCGTAAGTCCCATTTATATTCCGTTCCAAATACGAATGAACGTGAGACACTGACAGCATAGTTATTAGTTCTTTGACAGTCCCGGTCCGGGGCAGATCGGTTCTGCTAGTTGGCACATAAAGTGTGAGGTGACTGGTACTTGGGGTTAAAGGAGTTGGGTTGCGCCACTGCGATGCTTCTGTGCTTTTGAGTCATGAAATCTGCTTATTATCATTGACGATTCTCTTTTTTACTTGTCAGTTGTTCAGGGAGTCTACTCTCGAACCAATAAATTTGACGGCAATCGATTTAAAATTCTCACAGTTGAAGATGTTTCCAAATTAGCAAAGCCACATGGCCTGTGGCTGAATGTTCAGGTAAGTGCTTAATGTTATTGTTGGTCCTCACAGTTTGATAGAATTTGGGGTTTGGTCCTTTTGTTAAATGTATAATGATCATTTGTTAAACTTAGATGAACTCCTTATGAAACTATGAGAACTAAAACTAAAGATTTGAGTCTACATGACAAAATCAAAATTCAATCGAATTAGAAGAACTAACATTGGTATTAACCCGCTTGAAAACATGCATGCTTCATTCTCGTGTTTCAAGGAAATTCCAGAGAGTTAGTGCTTGATAGAAGAATCTGACTTTATATCTATAATATTGGACTTGATATTTTGAAATGCTCTACAGAATGATGCATTCTACAAGGAACGCAACTTGAGTACAGATGGATTCTTACGGTCTCTATCTTCTTATAGCGCATCTGTCAGCTACATATCTTCACCTGACGTGGGTTTCTTGAGAAAAATAAGATCGGTTGGAAGTTATAGAACAACAAGACCGATATTCAGGTTTTTAAATCAGAATGAGGTTGAACCTACAACTAATCAGACTTATGGTTCACTCTTGAAAAGTCTCAAGCTTGTCAAGAAATTTGCTTCTGGAATTCTTGTTCCCAAGGGTTACATATGGCCTACAGACTCAAACCTTTATTTAGAGCCATATACTTCACTTGTTGCAGATGCTCATAAAGAAGGGCTTCAAGTTTTTGTATCAGATGTTATAAATGATCTCGTACTTAGCTACAATTACAGTTACGATCCTCTAGCTGAGTGCCTGTCTTTCATCGACAACAATGTCTTCTCTGTTGATGGTCTGCTGTCTGACTTCCCAATCACACCATCTGCAGCCATAAGTAAGTTTTCTTTGCTCTGAAAGAGAAAATAAAAGGGCCGTCAGAAATTTTTGAGATCCCTTCGCATAGCTGATTGCTGAAGGCTAGACATTGACCTCTTGCTACTCTTTAACAGTAGAATAATCTATTTGGACATGATAATCTATTGGGCATAAGCAGTAGGTGACAATTTAATTTAATGAGGCAATGATTTACGTGCAACCTTTTTTCTCTAGCTCATGAATCAGGTGATGATAGTTATTAGGGTTAAGGGTCAATATTGCCCTGACTGTAAAAAAATGTCGATGGTCAACATTATTTTTTGACATTTAATTTAAGTATTTTAGTGGTTAAGGCGACATTGCCCCTTTTTAACATTTTTAAAGTGACATTAAATAAAAAAAAAACTTCTGGGTACTCATAACTCTTTCACAAATACTTCCAAGAAAAAAAAATGACCCTTAACCCTAATTATTACCCCTAGCAAATGATTATTCATGGTTTATAACTCAAATAACATTCCAATTGATATTCTGAATTCTTTTCTACTGCAGATTGCTTTTTTGGAGGGGAAAATGCAACCAGGAAAGGTATTTAGTTTGATTTGTTCTCAAATGATACGATTTATTTCTTTATGATTGGGGAAATAGGATATAGCATGTGCAACTTCTATAACTTTTTTGTTGACCTGTTCCTGCTTCTTCACAGCGGATACTTTGGTTATCTCTAAATATGGAGCAAGCGGAGACTATCCTGCTTGCACTGACTTGGCATATAAGAAAGCTATATCAGATGGTGCAGATGTGCTTGATTGTCCTGTTCAAATGTCCAAGGATGGGATACCATTTTGCTTGAGCTCTATAGACCTTATGGAGAGCACGACAGTCGCCCAAACAAGGTTCAGCAGCCAGGCAACAAGTATTCCGGAGATCAAGCCTGGCAGTGGCATATTTACCTTCAGCTTGACATGGAATGAGATAAAAACCTTGCGTCGTAAGTTTGATGTGTTTGTTGAATCTACGTTCCTTATCCCTATATTCTGGCATTGTAGCGTAGTTTGCTTCCATAAGAAAGTAAAAGATTTATGAAATCTGTCCCCAATAAATTTCAACTTTCTTCTGTTTTCTTCATTCTTTGCTTTTCATTGCAGCTTCAATATTGAACCCCTATTCAAAATATACACTGTTCCGGAACCCAAAAGCAAAAAATGAAGGGACACTCTTAACCTTATCTGATTTTTTGGCCTTGACTAAAGCTCAGAAGACCCACGGCATCTTGGTCAGCATAGAGGTGAGTTTTTTTTTGCCTGCCAATTTCAAATTTGTTTCTTCTGGACTTTTTCTTTTGTAATTCTGCGATCTGCATAGGATTCTGTTAGGCTGTTATTTGCTTACTAGCCGTTGAGGGTAGGTAGATGCATTGGAGTGTAGATAAACCCCTAGTCCTATTCTGCAATTGAATTTGTCTGAGTCTCTCTTCCTCTCTGCTTCTCTATCTCAGACCCCTCCTTCTTTGTTCGCTTATTCTACAGGCCTCTTCGATTCTTGTTTTGTTTCTCATCACTTCCTTCTTTTTACATAACAATTTCTGCGTAACAATGCTGTATTTTCCCAGTTATCAAGAATGATTTCTTTAATCGCTGATTCACCATCAATATGTGATGAGTCATTTCTCTTTTATGATTCTATTTATGACATTTTTTTGTAATGCTTATTCATAATAGAATGCAGCCTACCTTGCTGAGAGGCAGGGACTAAATGTGATCAACGCAGTCCATGATGCTTTGAACAAAGCTGGTTTTGATAAACCAGGGCCTCAAAAAGTCATGATCCAGTCCACCCATAGCTCTGTGCTGATGAAATTCAAGGAAAATCCCAAATATGAAAGGGTATACAAAGTTCAGCAGGCTATCTACGATGCTCTCGATTCAGCTGTTGAGGACATCAAGACATTTGCCGGCTCCGTGATTGTCGGGAAGCATTCTGTTTTCCCAGAAGCTTCGGCCTTCCTAGTTAGCTCCACAAGGACAGTGTCAAAGCTACAGTCATTCAATCTCTCTGTGTATGTGGAAACTTTCAGCAACGAGTTTGTATCTCAGGCATGGGACTACTACTCAGATGCATTTGTTGAGATAAATTCATTTGTTGTTGGAGCCAAAGTTGATGGCATTATCACTGACTTCCCTAAGACAGCTGATAGATACAGAAGTAAGTTGACATTTTCTTTACGGAACTTTTCTTCTTTAGCAAGCATTCTAAGAAAATTCATAACCTCAAGAGCCATTTGGTACTTTGTTATCTTAATCATGGTATATTGGATGTTGATTAGTATATTGACATTTTATGAATTTTTTTGCAGAGAACCTATGTCTAAATCTTGGCAATAAAACTCCTTCATATATGAGCCATATTGAACCTGGCCGTCTCTTGCAACAAGTTAGCCAGGCGTACCTTCCACCTCCGGCTCCTCCACTTCCCGTGTTGAATGATGGAAGCGTGGCAGAGCCACCATTGTCTGATGTCCCCGGGTTCAGGACAGCGGCCCCGGCCCCAGCCCCCGCCGTGGCATCAGCGTGAAGATAGGGGAAGAGGGACAGATAAGAATGTTGTAGCTTTGCCATGAAGTTAGTCTTTTGGTTGTGTTATTGTCATTTTGATGTTTTATTACATGAGGAGGAGGAGGAGGTTTGAATCGAAGGCCTACTGCATATATACATACTGCCTCTTCTCAGCTTGTTTGTTTCATGTGTAACATCTGACCATTCATGAGAACTTGTTCTACGTTAGATTTACAATTTGGCTGATGGGTTGATACTTTTGTTTAGTTAGTTTTGTTTAATTATATTCAAAAATTGAAGTTGCTATTAAGTTTTACAGGATTTTTTTTACAAAAATTGTATAAAATATTTAAAGAGTTTCTTTTCTAAAACCATGATTGATTTGGGCATATATAAAAAGATTATTTGGGCATTTTTCAAGAAAATCATGGTCTTAAAAAATTTGTCCCTTTCTTTATCAAAACAAAATTGTCCCTTTCTCCAAGAAAATTAGTGTGGTTTATAAGACAGTGTGTGTTTGAGAAATCTATTGAAAAAAATGAGTTACACCTTCCGAAATGATTTTATGGATTTCGAAATGGTTTTTACGGATTTCATGATGGTTTTGTCTTGACTTGCGTGTATCATTAGGAATAAGTTATACCTTAACATGCAAAGAACCATTTACATCCAATGCATCATTTTAGGAAATATTCTCATTTACTTATTGTGACAATAATAATAAAAAATATATCCGACATGCCCATGTGCTTAATATATAAAACGCACTTCACACACACACATATATATATATATAGAAATTCATTATAAACATATTCCTGATCAATTATAGTAAAATCAAGGTTGGCTGGCGTAAGCCATTTCTGCTCACAATTCCTGCAAGTACAAATAATAATAATTAATACTTTCAATTTAATGTTGCCCACTTAATTTTTTAGAGTTACAACATTTCTTAACCTTTCCTTTTTTGGCTCACAAGGAACAATAATGCACCCAACAACTTAAAATTGTTATTTTCTTTATTGAGGGCCAAATGAACTTTTTAATTGATGGCACATGGGATGACTTGTATTCTTTTTTTGCTTTTTTTGATCAAAATTCTTTTTTTGCTTGAAATGCATCATTTTCTGTGTATATAGTGCAAGGGTATGAAATTTTTCTATTTTCCATGGCATCAAAAGCTTGGTTTTGAGATATTGAGAATTTCAATATTCTACTATTTTCCCTTGTTTTGGAAAGAAATTTATTGATGCATATTTGAAGTAATTTCTCTAATCCTAAATGCATCACGAGGTTTTATTTAATCATAAATATATAATATCTCTATTCGTTCTATCTTCTAAATTTATAATTTATTTCTTAACCCATTTATATTGATTACACATAAAAAAATGTATCTATTAAAGGGATGGCTTCTAATACAAATGATTAAATATGTTATTTTAGAGAAATTAATGCATATATTTTATAAATAAGTAATTTAACTAATTTTTTTAATTTATGCGATTATTCTTGCTATCTTACTCTCTACAAATTAATTATCTAACTTCGATATTTATCTAAATTTCTTATATTCATTACATCAAGATCTCTAATAATATCTAGTCATTTGTCATATTTTTAAAATATTATCATTTACCCATAAATATACATGAAAAATAGAATATATAGTCATTTGTGATTGGAGAACATATCGCATGAAATATTGATACAAGAAACCTTAATTTATTTTTATTTTTAAATATTTATAAATTAATTATTTAACTCTTACATAAATATTAATTTTTTGGGGAAAATTTAAAGAGAGAGCGATGTGCATGTGGGTCTCATAGACAGAAGAGAAGAAACGCTCAACGCTGACTCTCAATCGACTCTTCTCATGGTTTCACGTTATTCATCGCTCGCAATGGCGCCAACGTTCAAAAAATGTGACCGTTTTGCGCCGCCTTTTGAAACCGCCACTCAACAACCAATGGAGTAACGCCATGTGGATAACTGCCACATCGGGACCTTAAATTTTGGACCCCACACGCAGCTGTTATCTAATAATCGAAATCTTATTCCTTTTAAGTGCTCCTTTGAAAATTAATTCGCACAACGATTTTACGGATTTAGAGGTAAGTATGTAAGAGAAGTTTTATTTCGATTTACGTGCAATATGATTGAGATAATATTATTGTGTGTGTTTGGGAACTCCGTTGGGAGAAAGGAGTTACGGATTCCGAGATGATTTTATGGATTTCAAGATGGTTTTGTCTTGGCTTACGTGCACCGTTGGGAAAAATGAATTCTCAAACGAGCATAATGTGCTCGTTTGAGAACACTGTA
>JANTPZ010005398.1:0-13707 GCA_025593235.1 Vachellia pachyceras
GCACTCCCATCTGAGTCAATGATGAGTCAGAAATAATTCTGGAAAATGCAAAGTTAAATTCATTCATTTACGGTCACTCATCATCCAGATGAAGATGGTGCAAGTCAAATTGTTCTAAGCAAGCAAGTTGATATGGCCATTTTGGCAGCGTATAGAAAAAGAATGATTTTTCACAGTTTGATAAAACAGAACAGTTAATCAAAAAATGAAGAATCTCCTCACGATTCACTAATGTAAAGACCTAGTGAAGGATGTAGATAATATTATATAATGGGTGTGTTTGGATAGCCCGTTGGGAAAACGACACAGATTCCGAGGTAGTTTATGTGAGAGGAATTTTGTCTCGGTAAGCGCACCCGTTGGCAAAACGGGCTTACCAAACACAGCTATTCTCGACTCTATCCACATTTTGGCAAAAGAGAAATGAAAAAATAAATCAGATAATTTAAAAGGGTCAAACTTCTTACGATTCCCAGTGCAACGCCATTGAAAGCTGTGTGATACTCAAAACTAGGAGTATGAAGTTCAGGAGTTGGATAAGCAAAGAGCAGGAGGAAGCTCAGGGCAGCCCAAAAAGATGCAACTGCAACAGAAACAGACTATTATGAGGTACTTTATATAAGAACTTGCTGAGCCTACTCCATATCCAAACAAATTCTACGTTCAATATCAAGTTTTTTGCATCCTATAAAAGGATATTTTTAATGAAAACATAAGAGCCTTGCGATCTTCACAAATTTATAAACATGCTACTCATTATCACTTTTCTCTTATGATAATTACAATTATATTTCTAAAAATTGACTTCCAATATAATACTTTTCAAGAATTAAAAAAACAAATCCCTTATGATGAATATCTTAATTAGAATTAGAGATACCATTTTGTCCTGAGACAAGAAAACGGTCTATGCATTCATCAACTGCCAACCAAAATGCAAGGATCCCGAGTCCCATAAGAAGACCGCCAAGGACGTCAACCAAACTGTGCATGCCAAGATAAATTCTTCCTACAAAGGAGAACAAATACTTATCACAGTATTAACGTGCAACAAGCCAACAATAAGAAAGGTTTCAGACAATCTCATGTAACAAAAACTTACCCAAACCAATAAGGGCCACAAGCAAGCAAGCAAGAGCAACTCCAAGAATATTGATATAGGCACCTTGAATTTGAGATTGGGTCAGGACATAGTGCAGAAGGTAGCTGGAAAACATCCGTTACAAAGAGAAACATCAATTAATGACAAAAGCGAAGAGAGACAAAAGAAGGGAACTGAAGTATGAGGAAAGAAAATGTGGAAGTCGATGATAATTTACTCCCATGTTTAGACATTATGTAACAGAGGCAGCGAAAACAAACAGAAAATTTTAAAGTAACATATTCAGCCCTAATTAATTTTTGTTAAGGTGGCATTTTAAGAACAATTGTATAATTTACTATGATTTTCTGATCACCTTCTCGACTTCTCCACATATTGGAAGAGATTAATTGTGGTGGACTTTAGGTGAATTTATTCTACATTATTTTCCGTATTCTCCTGTGTTTCATGGGAAAGGTATCTAACTTTATTTTTATCATTCCCAAATTCATTCCATTCACTTTTCTTTGTTAGAAAGGTTTGGTCTATGAGACTTGACTAGTAAGGTATGCAATCTACTGCACGTTCAGACTCTTTGTATACTTGTCTAGTGCCTCAACAGCATTTGGTGACAACACTAACAACTTTATAGAATTATACAACACTTCCTTAAGACATAGCTCATAACCTCTTATTCACTTTCGGTTACCGATAACACCACATTAGCCCTTGCGCAGGCAGGATAACTTAAGGAGTCAAAGAGAAAATGAAAGAATTGTAAATACCCAGATAGACAGACTGTGTTAAGGGTGTGAGAAGAAGGCAATCCGTATTCCAATGAATTCTCTTCTTCATCTTTTGTAGTTGTTACTCTCCGAACAGGTGGAGAGGCAGGTCTTGGAGCAGATACCACATCCTATTGAACAGCAAACAGTTCAGGTGATCAAGTTACACATTAATGGTAAATGCGATGTTCAGAGAACATGAAAAGGTAAGTCCGATTTAAGTTCTTACCTTTATGCAGTTACCCATATAGTCACAGAACGCCATCAACAAAGTCATCTGCCTTGCCAATTTGACATGCCCACTCTACATAGATGCAAAAAAGTCAACTTTTCAACAAGATCATCACAAAGAGAAATTCTCAATAATTCTTGAATTTAACAAACTCGTCTGCAGAGGGAAAGATCACATACCCAGAATAATAGAGGAAGAAAAGCAGTGTAAAAGGGCACAGAAACAACACAGGACAACCCTGAGAAAAGAGCATCCAGAAATCCATGCCTGTAACTCTGAAGAGTCCCACCAAAAAGCAGCCACAGAATTTACCAAAGAAAAAAGTCATAAAACAGTTTAAAAGAACATAGCTATGTATTTTTCTATTTTTGTTTCGTTTTAAATCATAAATTGCTCGTTACCTGGATCCGGAGGACTACAGGAGTTCCAACCAGGACTTGGTGACCCACCCAAGGCTGCAGGAAAGATCTAAGCTTGCGAGTGACATCGAAGTACGAAGACCAGACGATCCACAACACTAATCCAGCCAAAGCGGTCCCCTGCCACATCGTTGCCGCCGCCATTATTCTTCGTCTCCTTCTCCGTTGCCGTTGGGGAAAGAGAGACCTCAGGAAACAACTGGCAGATTTAGAACTGCTAGCAGCCCGGCAGAAGTCCTGGGAATCTCGGAAGTTCAAAGGAACAGCGTGCGATATCTAGTTCTAATTTTCATTGTTTTAATCGTGCTTAGTGAGTTAGTGCGACTTGGTTTAAACCATGATTTTTGTAATTGTTTGCACCTTGGACCACAGATTCTTTGATTTTGGCTGGCCGAGAGCATGCCAAACCACGAACTTTCAACGCGTAGTGGTTTCAGTTTCAGGGGCAAAGGTAGGGAAATTTCCTCCCTCTTCCTCCTGTCTTGTTCTGTTGTTCGCGGGTATGTTCCAGAAGGGAGAAACGAAAAACGAAAATGACAGTCTTGTACCAAAATATGAATTTAAAATATAAAAGCTCTAAAATTTTACTAATTTTTACTAAAAAAAATAAAATTAAATATACTGATTATAAATATTTATATAATTAATTTTTAAATCAATTTATAAATAAGATAAATTAATTTATAGAAAAAAGATAATAATAAATTTTCAATTTTTTATTTTTTTAAAGTTAAACCCTAAATAATTAAATGTAATGAATATAAATAAATTAGTTTAGATTTTGATCAACGCAAGAGCACCCTTTAGGACTAATCAAAAGATCACACGCACATCTTATGGGCAAAGCTCTGTAGTGAGCCTAGCAAGATAATTTGTTAAAATTTAATATAATATTGAAGTCGTTTAGAAACGCAGTGAAGAAGTACTTTTATGTAAGTTGAAGTAAATATATGAAGGAAATTATCTCATTTTATAAAAAATACTGTTGAACGTGTTTTTGACCTTACTTATTGCCAAACAAACCCATTATTGCTGACATGACATCATAAAATGAGTTGCTCAACAGCCCAAGCAAGCTACGAAGGCAATGTTGATGGGGGAAAAGCAAGAAGGCAATGCCATAATGATAATGAAATATAAAATTATTGCAGATTGTATAAATAAAATCTAAATCAAGATAACCAGGCAGTGATCGGGTTTGACTTCTCTAATTTCTCTCATATCATCTTTCTTATTCCTCACCTTTAAATAAAAAAATAACATCAAATTTAATATATTATAAAACTAGTATTATAAATATAAATAAATTTAAACTATTAAAATATGATCTGCTTGATTTATAATTATAATATACAAAAGATAACAAAAATATACTTAATCCATAGAATGGAAGTGTGATTCAATAAAAAAATGATTGTGAAAAAATCTACTTCCCGTCTGCGTCACTGCTTGCTTGCTACCGGAGAGGGAAAACATGACACTTTGTTCTATGGGTGAGGTGTCAAATAACTGTCGGCGATAATAATAATAATAATGAACGTCAAATGTGGTGAAGAAGCTATTAAGTGGAAAGACGAACATTTTACAAATTGCGTTTGCAGTCCAACGGTTAGGATAATTGCCTTCCAAGCAATAGACCCGGGTTCGACTCCCGGCAAACGCAGTTGAAGCTGTTTTTGTTTTGGCATTCTCCTTCTCCTCTTTGTGAACAGGAAGCAAACTGAGCGACTAGCTTCTTTTTTTTTTTTTTTTCCCTTTCAACGAATGCTAATTACAGAACTTCCACTTCTTTGGCATTACGTAGCATGAAGCACTGCTGATAGTAACGTTTCATTGCACAACCAAACTTTGGAATCCATTCATCTCCTGGACGGACCAAATGGTTTCACCTTCACGCTTCCACCACTTCACTTTGTTGCCCACTTTCGTCCAAGAGATCTTCAGTGGCTTTCCACTTCAACATTTTTGGATGCTAGGACCTATAGGGCCTTTATTTTCTCCTTTTTGCCGGATTACAAAAAAGGATGGTATTGATTCAATTTCAATACTTCACTCATCCAACCCACAAAAGAGAGAGAAGTTACTGAGCTTAGAATAACGGAAGTAACAACTTTCGAGAAGAAAAGGCCCACTTGTAATACAATTATATGTCCGTTTGGGAATGCGGCATTGAAGTATTTTTATGCAACTACATGTAAATACATGGAGGAGATTATCTCGTTTTATTAAAAAATACTGTTAACTTGCTTTTGAATAGTAAATAAACTTTTTCAAACAACGATGCAGAGCGTTCTGTTACCTTCTTTTGCCGAGTCTAATCGCAGCCAACTAAAAGCACAAAAGCTTATCCATCTGTGAACTATAGAAAACCAAACATCTCGATATATATATATATACCAATGTCTGACGTCAACCACGTCCAGAATCAGTAACAAAATTACAGAGCATCGTTATATACTTAATAACAATCAGCATCCACCCATTTTTCTTTTTGCAGAGAAACAAAAAGTTAGCAGCAAGCACGCACAATCAAGAAAGAAGCTCCCATCATCTGTGCAAGGGTGATCCCCAATCCAGATTCTCTTGAGGATAATCTCTCTGAAGCTCTTAAGGAGGATGAACCAACATTTTTCCTCAAATATAGAACTTTAGTATTATTTATGAAACTTTGTCAGTTGTTTGAGCAAGTGAAAATAATATGGCAAGAGGTCGTATTGAAGGGAAAATCTAAAATAATAAAGAAAAGGGAAGCAGCGGAATGCATAAAGGGAATTTAGAGCTAGTTGAGAAGTTTGTTTAAATATTTGAGATAAAACATAGGTTTTTTATAATAGAATTTGAAATAATAACTTTTACGGATTTCGAGGTAGAACCTAGATTTTGAAAGGTAATTGTGTTTGGAAAGTTATTAGCTTTTACGAAATTCGAAACAAAAAAATAGGTATGAAAGAGAAAAAGAGGAGAGAGAATATTTATTATAAAAGAGTGTACAATTTGATAAGAAAATGTGAATACTTGAATAAAGTTTAGGTTTTATGGTAGAACCTTTGCATAAAAATTAAATTTTGGGAAGAGCTCACAAACTCTTTACAGGGGAAACAAAGATCCATCATGTGGCCGGTGGCATATGTATTCATGCAAGCTTGGTATTAAAGAAGATTAACAAGAACAGCCATCAACCAGCATATATGAATATTTAAAAAAAAATTAAAAGAATTTTCAGGAAGAGTCCACACATTTTTGTGTCCAAGACTTGGACTGATAATTTATTATAATAATATTAAATCCCCAGCTCCATCAACAGTTCACAAGGTCTAAGTATCCCTTCCTTTATTATAAACTCGTAAAGATTGTTTTACTTGATTTAGAGGTGAAGGGTGATTGAGAATACAAAAATTACCTGTAAGATTATGAGATTGCTTAGCTAAATAATCAAGGTTTGACAAGTTTAAGGTAGTTGTTTATTTTGGCTACGATGTTTTGGGTTTATTAAATATCATAAATACATGTAAGAAAAAGAAATACAGAAATTTGATATACTCTCTAAACGCCAAATATACTTCGAACCAAGGACTGATTCGCCCCTTGCTGCTACCCGTTCTCCTTTTCATTCTAATCTCACAACAGATTATTCCATTATATGAGAAGGCTAGGCAGGGGAACATGGGAATTGGGAGTAGGAGCTTTTAAGGGAGACAATACAATGCGGTGGACGTGTCCACATCCTCCCCGATCTGTAGTTGTGGCTTCTCGGGTAGTTCGGTCCGAATTCCTTAACTCCGCCTTTGTTGCTTCGGATTTGGTTCGCAGGTTTCCGGCCACCATATCAATCTTCAACTGTTAATCCGCTGCCACGTGCTTCTTTTTCTTTTTGAAAATCAGAATCGAACTCTATGCTTGTGTGGTGTGCAACATTTTTCGTCTTTCGTTCATCTAACAGGAAATACTTTGGATGTCCTACTCGAGCCAGCTTGATGGCAGAAGTACAACTTCTGCGGCATGTTCTTACACTTGAACCTACATCCACAGTACCGGAAAAAATAAAAATACCCCGCACGTGATAGGGAAAAATGTTTCAAAATTCATACCCAGAAAATACAAAAACTTCATTTTTCAAACATATCCATTACATTAAGAAATAACAGATCCTCAAAAAGCAATTGATTCGTAGCTGTTTTAAAGATAATTTAAGGATCTCGCCCCAAGTTTCGCTTAATTGAGTCTTCAAACGTTGTCGTAAAGCATATCACCAAGTACGTTTCCAGCATGAATTGTTTCCATTTCATTAGGAGCCCCACAAATTGGCAACACTAATTCCAGTCAAATTCTTTCCCTAAAAGAAATCGCCAAGCGTGGACAAAGCATTGTTCAATGGACGGGGAATCCATCAACGGGAATTAGGGCAGTAAAGGGGGGGGGGGAAGAAAGACAAGCATGCTGCAATGAGAGGTCCTTCCCACCAAGCACCAACTTAACATATTGTTGAACTCAAGTCTAAACACACAAGGTACATCAAAATGAAATAAAGACTAAAGCCTTGTCCAGTCTGGATTCGTAAGCCCTATATAGAGAGAGCTATAGAAATCAGAAATAAGGAATAGCCTTAGAAAGCTCAATCTAATTTATGATCCGACTAGTATAAACTTCGACTCCTGCTTCGACTAGGGCTAATTGAATACGATCGCTCCCTGTAAGGTGATCTGGAGTACGATCGCTCCCTGTACCTCCGGTCCCTTGGTGATATTGACCTAGATCATGATAAGAGGACTCCTCAAAGTAAGCAAACTTTGCAAATCTCGTCGGGCCAATAAAAAACCATGTAAACAAAATCTAAATACATACCTGGAATAACGGCTTCGTCTTGGAGGTGTATACTGTGGACTGCGAGAATAGGTGTGAGTATAGCGAGGTGGAGACCTCTTATACGACCGGCTCCTGTTGACAGGTTGAGCATGTAAGTGTTAGAAAAACAAATAAAACGACAACAAAAGCTGTTGTGACAAAACCCATTTCAGTTTTCAGAAACCCCATTGCAATTTGTAAAAGGGCAGCATATGTTACCTATGTCGCTCTCTCGCTCTCATTTCAGCAGGCTTCTTTCTGTTTTCCTCAGCAAACACCACAGTCAACTCACGACCAAGTAGAATCTGACCGTCCATATGATATTTAGCATCTGCAGCATCAGCCGGATCCACGAACTGGACAAATCCAAATCCACGTGGCTCCCTGTAACATGATATTCCAGTCTTGTACGTAAAAAAAATACACATACATATGATACAATGTGAACAGACCTGCATACCAATGCTGAGTTGATTGCAGAAACCATAACCCTGACTTCATAGTATTATATAATCATATCTCAACACTCCAAGAATTCATGAGTAAACATCACACCGATGCTAACCTTGTGGATGCCAAAGTATAAATTGAGACGAAACTCTTCAAGACTTGAGCTTTCTTCACAATGTACTCAAACTCAACCTTCTCCGAATCTTCATGGACATTAACAAGACCTTGAACAGGACTCTTATTACTTGATTGGGTGTCTTCAACACTATACCTTTATTACTTCTTTGTTGTCTTCAACACAATACTCTGTTATTACTTCATTCTTGTCTTCAACTCTTTCAATAAAACAACAATTCCCATAAAATGATTGTAGTAATTATGTTAAAAACAGTGGGAAAACTAAATAAGGGAGGGAAGCCACCACTATGTACTTCACAAATTCTTAAATCAAGATATCTTAACCCAGTTCAAAATACCGTTGCTAAAATAAGAAGTAGTATTCATAGGTCCCATCTTCTTGATTTTTTTTTTTGGAGGGAGCAGTGGGCGAAGGGAGGCCAGTAAAACTCTCATAGCATAATGAGCCATCCTTCAGGCAATAGAAAAATATACTTACCCAGTATAATAATCTCGAGGTAGATAAACGTCCTTGAGAGGACCAAAATGGCCAAAAGGTCCTCGCAGATCTTCTGTCCTGTACAACAACCAGAAGCATCACTCCAGTACTGTCAACCAATACTCTCTTTTCACATTCCATTAGTATTTCACTTCCATAATATGCTAATTACAAATTTCATGGATACTTCCAAGCATATATAAAGACAATATATCATTTACATAGAAATATGTTGCAGGATGTCGGCAAAGCTGAAATTCTTTTGTACCTGCAGTCTCTGTGAAGGTTCCTAACCAGAAGACTAGTTGGCAAATCCCTACTACGGCCTCCATAGCGACCACGACCACGAGGACTAGGACTGTGGCGTCTTCTGCTATAGCCCCTTGGAGGTGAGGGGCTGTAACTGTAGCTTCTGCCCCTCATCTTGCAGTTGAACACGCGCCTATCATCGCAAAAAAGAAATAATACTCACTAAGACACATTCTTTAGTACAAATAACTGTCATTACAAACAAGCTTAGGAAACCCAACCCTGCATGACAGCTGTTGACAAACAACAGCCAAAACTGTCGAATGTCATCAGTAGTTCAGTACCTACCAACCTACAGTCCTTATAAAGACATCAACAGTCCCTATCATGAGAATACTTATGGGACTACGCTCGATTTGCTTCGAAAAGGAATGTGAACCGTGGGTTTATCTTTCACATTTCGGGTGCATGTTGTCACATGAAAATTCCTAAGGAGCCGTGTTGTTAGCATCATGCATGCAGACAGAGTTAAGAAGTTTACGGGGAAAAATCAGCCACAAATAACCGTATAAAGAACGATCGAATACACTTTTCATCACTCCAAATAAAAAATCGTTTGAGCAAAATCCTCAAGAAAATAGCATGACAGAACGCACAAGGTTCGGATCATATTTTTTGGCCAATAAGGTTCGGATAACTACGTATTAACCGATAAGTCAACTAAGCAATGTCTTCATGTTCAAACCCATGCTTCAAAACCAATTAGAATTGTTGGGGGGGTATAAAAAATACGCGCTTAACAAAAAAGATTCTCGATTTCGCGCCTTAGTCGGGCCAGAAATAAGAGAGAAACCCTAAACATGAAATAAAGGAGAGGTAGATTGGCCTCTCTAGATCAGAAGTAGATGATCTGAATAGACAGGTAGAAAGGACGGAAACGATGACTTACCTTGACTGGAGAACAATCGGCAATATGCGTTTGCGTAGATAATGAAGGCTCTAGTTTCTATTCTAATCCCAACAAGGGATCCCTTTGCTTAACCCAGGGACTTTTAATCACTCCTTACCTCTTGTTCGAGAAACTTCTTCGTGGGAAGTGGTCTCGAGGATCCATACTAACGAAATTCGGCCTCGATTCAGCAATCGAGTACGCCCCAGACAAAAAATTCATAATTGGACTGGGCCTCCTCGTGTAACTAGGAATACCAAGTCTTCTGGGCTGCTGAAACACTCTACCGGGCCTTTTACAAAATTCTCCGCTTATTGAGGTGTATTGAGATGGATGAGGCATCCTCTACCCACCACATTGGATTTAAGCTTATTTGAGTTTCGCGTTAAAACTACGTTACACATAAATCAAGTATAATTTATCTTATATATTTATCTTAACTTACATAAAATCACTTTTTCAATAGATTCTAACACACACAAAAGGGTCAATCTTTCATGATGTTTAAATCTCCATTAAAAAGATGTTCACATTTATTATTTGTTAGTGGCTCAAATAGGATTACCTCTAATAGAAGAATATATGTTTTTAGCAGAAAAATATAAGAAATACTTAATAGGATATGGTTCATGGTATGACAAAATACGTCGCATTAATTCATTTAATACACAGTGGGAGTGTTTGGCACAGTGGTGGGTGATCTCAAAAGGACTTTTGGGATCCAAAAACATGATCAGTATGGCTTCAAGCGTTTGGCAAAACGTCCATGGAGAAGGCATTTTGCCGTAAAAGTGACTTTTGAGCAAAAGGATGAAAGCGACACTTCTGGATCACGGTGGGCGTTTTATTGATCGTCGAAGTAACTGTCCTCCTTCAAAGCTCCTGCAGTCTTCCAGCTCTGGTAGTTGTACATCTGAAAGCTGTCAAAGCCACGGTCGTGTTCTTCACAGCCGTCGTCTGAGCCACCGTCGCGTTCTTCAAATGCAAGTCACCTCTGCATTGAAGGAGCAAGCTTTTCTATCCGCAAAGGTGAGCAACAACGAAGAATTTATACCAAAACATGGGCGTGAATAGGAGGTGAAATTGGCGTTGCAGTATTCAGAGGCTGCCAGAACTGCACTCTCTCCAAGCAGCATGGTGGCGAGTTTCGCAATGTCGTCGAAGAGAAGCATGTCAGAGTCCAGGTACACCACTCGTCAGACGTGTAAAGGAAGAAGGTTGGCGAGGTAACTACAAGCGTGGTTGAGAGGGTAGTCGAGAGCAGAGACGGTGGAGTTATCGAAGATGTAGAGCTGGAATTGGAGATGGCAAAACAGAGAATATAGGGGTTCAAGGAATAGACGGAGTAGAAGAAGACTTTTTTTAAAAAAAAGAGTATCCATTAAATGTAATCTCACTAAATGTAATAATTTTTTCTATTTACTCCTTTTTAAAAATTATATTTTTCCTTAAATTATTAGAAATAGTTAAAATAAATATATAAATATTATATATGAATGTGTGATATATAAAGAGATTCACATCCTTTTACGTAATTTGGCAACAAAAGTCACTTCTTTAACATTTATTCAAATGTTTTTTTCTTGTTTGAAAAAGTCACTTTACCACTGTTTATCCAAATATAAATTATGTTACACTTTTTACTTTTACTCAAAATTCATTTTCCAAAATAACTTCTACAAAAAAGTCACTTCTTCCACTGTTTATCCAAACAAACCCAATAATATATTGAACATAATTGTTTTTAATGTAATGATAACCGTATTAAACAAAAAAACATAATCAAATTTTATTTTATATGTAGAAAATGAAATGCCATCACGGCTTTAATAAAAAAATTTAAAATCTGAATTTGCCTTTCGATCAACCACATACTATCTGTCAAATCGGATTTGCTTTAAAAAGAAAGCTAAATCCACCCACCCTTTAAGTAACCCAACCTGAATGTTGTATACTCTTGTTAATTACACTGTAAATGAGGCGCAATATTTAAGATAAAGACATTTTTACATTGCACTTCCACTTGCAGTCAGAAAAATGCCATTAAGTACGTGTTTGGGAATCCATTAGAAAAGTGATTTTACTTAAAATGAGGTAAGTATACGAGATGAATTTTGTCTTAACTCATGCACAACATGATTTCAACGTGAAATCCAAACAAACACGTAATCTATTATGTTCAATTAAGAAAACTACCTTTTTTCAACTTGAAAAGAAAACTACGAATGAAGTATTCTTTTTTTCTATATGAAACTGAGATCCATTAGTACACTAAAGGTCTTACAAAATATCAGTGTAATGAGCATTATCATATGTCACCGTCGGCTGTAAAGAGTATGGCGTTTGATAAAAAAACAAAAGTTCCCTATCAAATCATGAGCTAACTTCGCTAATTGGTTTGCCTGAATGTTATCCTTTCTTGGTACATGCTGAAACATCACCTGCCAGTTCATAGAGATGATTATCCTGACTTCATCTCTATATCTTTAAATGGGTTGCTAGGATCGCACCCTCAAGTTACAAGATTAACAGCCTCAATGCAATTAAAGTGTGCTATGATTTTCTTGTACTTACGATTCCAACACAGCTACAACCCATGAATAATGATAATGATTTCTGCTATGGCTGGAGGCACCCTAGTGAGCATGCAACTGAAGCCACCTATCCATCGGCCTCCCCTCCACAAAGAACACCACCACATCCACTCCATCCTGATATGCGCATAGAGCCATCGACTTCGAACTTACAAAGGTCAATGCTTCCATCGCTAGCTTGCTATTGCTCAACTCCTTGCCGTGTATAACGATTACATTGAGACAAGATAGAGTGATCCCAACATGCCAAAAAAATGAAGAATTAGCATTTGTTAATCCTCTGTGGTTTTCTTATCCGAAGACTTTCTTACACCTATCTACCCAAATCTTTTGAGTGAACTCTCATCGGCCTTTGTTTTGAGGTTCCACCTAAGCCAATCTACTCCTAGTAATGAGAAGAAAATAGCCCATAAGAAAGGATCGACTAATGGGCTCCACCTCTCTCGAGCATTTACACGTTCACAAAGCAAGTGAAGGGGTGTTTCTGTCTGGTCACACCCAAAAGGACAGCTCTCTAATGCCCCTATTCCTCGTCTATCACGAAGCTGCAATGTACGTGTTCCCCCATGTGCGAAGATCCATATGAAAGCTTTGATCCTCTCCAAAGCTCTCCATTTCTAAAGATTATTCCAGAAAGGATCGCTTTGCTGGTGGGTACCTACAAACAGAAAAAAAATAAACAGATTTAACAAAAAAACATCCGTTAAAAGCATTTTATGTGGAAAAAGGTGAAAAATACATTTATTTCATCTTCTTTCTCTACTACCAAACATCAAACATAGCTTAAGAGATCGATCGGCAGAGAGGGTTTTTTAAAACCCATTCGTAACTATTTCAGTTTTAATCAACACCAACAACAACAGCAGTAATCCAAACTTCAACTGTGATAAATAATAAATTAATAAAAATATAAATCTCAAATTACTTTATCCTGTTCCATTCTCACAAGAAGACCTAGCATTTAAAAACATTAAAAACTGTGCAGCACTGCAAACCTCCATTCCACCTATCCATTTTCATCAACAAATACGAACAAGATTAGTGTAGGAATAAAGTAAATATGAATAATGTGCTATACTTACATCAACTTGGGATATATTAAGCGATATACTTAATATGGCTATTTTTTTTCCACATTACTTCTCCCCGACAATCTGCTGGCGAGAAAAAAAAATACTCACTCACAATAATAAAAATAATAGATCAATAGTCAGTCCTCACGTATTTGTTTGAGAACTCATCGAAAGAGCGATTTTATAAATTTTGAGATAAGCACGTATACATAGATTGAGAATGTTTTATTTTATCAAACAATCACAACATGTCGGGAAAAAAAAGCCAACAGAAATGATTAATGAAATAAATCCCGTCGCCTTTTCTACAGTTACCTCATTATATAATGCTGTGAAAAATACAACCCCATACACCACTGGCTCCCCCGCCTCCAAGCCCGCTGCTGCCAACCCTTACTCTAAAACTCCATTAAACCT
>JANTPZ010005399.1:0-12686 GCA_025593235.1 Vachellia pachyceras
TTTTTTAGAAAGATTAAAAATGTTAAATAAATTGATATATTTATCATTTTTTAAACTAATAACTTATAAATAGTTGTATAATGTAATAACATATATAATTATTTCAGTATTTATATAACATAAAATAAGTTATTTAGATTTCTTAATTTCCCAGATAAATTCTATTGGAGCTTGTATTTAAGTACCGCAAGTAGTTTGATTCTTGTTTCTTTCCAGTTATAATTGGATTGGATGCTTATCTGGCAACATGAACTTAATGGTTATCATTACTATCGACCATTTAACAATAATAAATTGATTGTGTTTAAACTCTCTAATGGTAATTTTACCCAAACAAGGTAAATATATGAAGGAGATTATCTCGTTTTTACGGAAAAAACCATTCAACATGCGTTAAGAAAAACTTAACGCTCCAGTAAAGAAGTCCAGTTTCTTTCTTATTTTCTTGTGAAAACCATACGTGAAAACTACCTAATGCGATGGTGAAGTGTCTGACTCATTTACACACACGCGGACACAAATACACATACTTATTTGGTCTAAGGTGTAAGTAATATAAACTACTTTTGCATTAATCAACTTTAAAAATAATCACAATTTTAATGTAAATAAAAAATTACATGCACATAATTCTTAGATCAACACTAATTTTGCGTATAAAATATTAGAGTGGAGTTTTGTGTATTTGCATGAATCCAAAAATAAACCATACGATCATTAGTAACTTATTTCTAACAACTTGGCTTCTTATAATTTTTATCAATACATTAATATTTTAGTTTCGTTTCATAACCTGATAATTTATTTATGAATTGAATGGATTCCGTAAATATGATTTTTTTAGAATATATATGTGTGTGCGCGTGTGTGTGTCGTTTATGATACATGAATATTATTTAAGTTGAAATCATTTTGCCATGTCTCATCTATATAGTTCATCATTACATTCTTACAAGTCTTTTATGGTTCTGACTTTAATTTCTAGGTTTGATCATGAACCTAATTAAGTAGGGCCACGTGTTATTCTATCAAAAAATTGAGTTTTATCAAAACAGAAAATTTGACATTAATAAACTTTTAAATCTGCTTTCAATTATTGGGTTTGTTTGGAATAATATTTTTAAAAGTTAAACCCATATTCAGCAATATTTTTCTGTCAAATAAGATAATTTTCTCTACATATTTACCTCGATTTATATAAAAATACTTCTCTACCATATTCTCAAATGGACACACTAAAAGGCTTTAGCCAGTTGTGTTGTGCCACATGAAATCATTGTTCACTAATTTAAAAATGAAAATTAAAATGACCAATAATGAAAATAATTGAAACAGTTATCTTACAGTTGACAATATTGAATCCAAGATGTTGTTGATTATTAATTCCTCTCTATCTTCCACTATTAATTAATAATTATTAAAGAAATTTTCTTCTTAAATTGAAAAAAATATTGGATTAAAGAAACTCACAAGCATCATGTTGCTACAATCACTCATAAGATAATTTTTATTTAAGTATGGCTCTATTTAATCATCTAAATTTAAGGGGGAACAATATAATTAATGCAAAGAAATGTGTATGAATTTATATTAACAAATATGATGCGTATATTTTTTTCATTCTAGTATACATTTTTTAAGTGTTAAAAAGAAAGAAAGAAAAAAATAACTAATTTTTACATAATACATAAATTTTGGTACTCTTTGATATATGTATTTTTTTAATATTAATATTTGTATTTAAGGACGGAGAAAATATTTTGCCGTCAGGATTTAAAGTGGGACGCACCATGCGCGAGTCAAAAGTGTGCGTATCTACAAATATGAGCTTGTCTAGTTTTTTTTTTTGGGCAAACAAGCTTGTCTAGTTTTTTAAGGAACTCATGCATTATTGGCCTTTTTCTACTTATAGGATAATAATTTCATTAACTGAATATAAAAATGGAGACTAAAAAAATTGGGTCTATGAAAAAGGATTAATCCATCATAATAAAGCGAAGAGAAATTTGAATCTAGCTAGAAGAGATACTCTTCTAATTTTATTTATAAATTGTTTTCAATATATTTCATACAAATCAAAGAAAATCTTAAACATAATTAATTTTATCTCAAAATTCAACTTCTTTCAAATTTATCCCTATTTAATGACACTTTAACATATGAAAACAAAGTACGTAAAATAAATAATAAGTAAAATTATACATTCATGTGATAAATTTAATGGTATGATTTATAAATATCACCAAATAAAATTTTCCTCTATATATGCATTATAAATATGACAAAAAAGGTAGCAATATTTAGTGTTCAAAAGTGTCTATAATTACATCTAACAGATAAATATTTGTGCCTAACCAAAAAAAAAAATCAAACAGTAGGAGTAAAAATTATAATTTATTTATTTTTGAATAATTTAAAAATAAAAATTATATATATGGTGGGTGATTGATGATGGAATGAATCATATGGAAAAATAAAAATAGAATCCGAACAATAATTATGTCATATTAAAATGACAACGCAAATTGATATATCCTCGACATTCTCCATATGATCAAATCTTATCGAAGGAAATAATAAGGCGAATATATATGGAGTGTACATAAATAAAGTCACTTAGCTTTAATCTAAAACATTAATAATAAGTAAATTAATTATCTAATTTTTTCCAAAGTAATATTAATTAATAATTTAGCGTGTTAATTAATCTGCATATACCTTTAACGATCGACCAAAAAAATAAGGAAAATAACATGCAATTAACTAATGTAAAAATGTTATTAGTCAATTTTAAGAATTGGATTAGTAATTCTTTTGGATGATGATAATTAAGTTTGAGTGGGATTGAGTTGTAAAGAGAGAGTTGTATATGATGATGAGAAGGAAAAGTGAGGAAGTGATTGGTAGCAGAGAGGGACATATACCAAAAATATTTTACCATTCAAAAGCTTCCTCATTATTCTTATTAATTATTAGCCAAAACTCACTTTTTTATTTTTACCTTTTTTTTAAAAAAAAGGAAGTAAACCACATCTGATATTTATTTGATACTTACATTGATCTCTAACAAAAAAAAAATTATTAGAGAGGCAAGCCTAACACGATGATAGATTACAAGTATGATGTAACTCATGACTTCTCATTTATAAAATAACTTACATGATACTCAGCTTTATTGGTGACAAAAATCTAATTAGGTTGATCTCTCTCTCTCTCTCTCTCTATATATATATATATGATCACAAGAACAGCAAATCTCTGCAACAAAATTTCTATGCTGCCATATTTCCAAGTCGCCACATGAGAAAATTGGTTCAATAAGTACAATTTCATTTTTATGAATCAATCGGTATTTGAAATCTTTTATAGATTATATACCAGATTTTCAAGTAACTGATTAGCCTAATTTGTGAGAATGTTAGCCCACAATCGGGGCACATCGCCATCTTCAAGTAATTATTATGGCTACATGCCTAGGATTCAAATATAAGACATCTGATTAGGTTAGATTATATTATCTCTGTCAGTTGTTCCAAGGGTTCGATGGTAATAAATACAACTTTTTAATTACTAGTGGAACTATTTGTTTATTTGTCCACAACTTAATATTTTGTTGTTCTACTCTTATTTATATGATCCTACTTATAAATCATATTGATAAAATCTTTTATTAGTTACATCAATAAATTTTCATATAAATATATACTTTTATTCTTTATTTGTTATTGAAGAGGCTTAACTTTATACCCTTAAGATAGAATGAATATTAAATAAAGTTATTAAATTTTAGGATGAATTAATCAAATTTAAAATTTTTTATTTTTAATAAACATATTATAAATAATTTGTAAATCAAACCATACCATAGAATCGTGTGTGTGTGTGTGTGTGTGTATTAAGACAGCGAAAAGAATTTTTTGTTATCAAACCCTTAATATTCCTGCAATAATGGTCAAAGACAAGAATATTATTTAAAAATCAATCATACAGCCCATTGAGATTTCATTACCTTCGATGGACTCAAATCATTGTCCCATAGTTGAACACGCGACCTTTTGTTTAGTTTCTTGACAAATAAAGAACAACGAATTATCAGTAACACATTATTCTTATTAATTATTCCTGTCTATATATGAGCAATAAGACTTTTGAAAATTCTCAGAAAATGGTTTATTCAAAAGATATATTATATTCCAATAAATTACCCATGATATCGATGGTATTATACAGAGAGAGAGAGAGGGATTATATTTCTGTTTCAGTGACACTTGTCAAAATATTAGTGACACAATATATAAAATCATGTTTAATATCATATGTAAGGTCGAATAATCTAGGATATCGATCATTATATAACATAAAAATTACAAAAAAAAAATGCTTCATATAATTAAGAAATATGTGAATATTAGGACTCATTATATCTTGAATTTCATGTATTATATTGTTTATTTAGTCCTAATTGTGCGTGTGTACGTGTGCTTTTTTTAATTCCCTCTTTTGCTTCGTAGGGTTGATTAAGCCTGGACATTAAAATTATGATTTTAAAGTGTAAATATAATTAGAAGCTAAGGACACATGATATGGACTGAAGGAAAATATATAATTTAGTTGGCTTAATTAGTAAAATTGTGAAACTATCAAACTAAGATTGCCTTTGACTTTAAAGGAAAAAAAATCACCTAATACGTTGAACTCATTCATTATATGACGCAAAACAATAGAAATTAATTAACCATAATTCCGCTTCGTTGCATATAAGATGGAAGGTATGCGCAATGTTGGTAAAACCCTGCAAAAATCAACAACAAAAACACAGAGAGACATAAGAAAAATAAGAATATTGTACGCATTACTGCTTTGCATCATTTCATTCATTCACCCAATATTTTTTTAAGCAGGCATTCATGTCATCAAAATAATGAGTTTTAGCCCATTGACATTCATTACCAGAAAAATGACATTTAACGACGAAAAAATCCATTTCTAAATAGTTCTTTTCCATCAGAAAATTTTCATTTAGAGACGGAAAATATTAGCAACCATTGTTTTAACGACGGAAAATAATCATTTAGCACGAATAGCATTTTTCTGGTAGTGATTTATTTTTTTCGGTGCTTAATATAATATCCACTTTATGGTTTTAATAGATGTAGTATTTAAGTATTAATTTCTTTGAAAAATTATTGAGGACAAATAATTGTTTAGTCTTGCATCAAAAGCTATGTTATGTTATCTTAGTGAACGTCATACATATATCTCATCCTCTTTAATTAACCTTCAAAACTAGGTTTTCTGGATTTACACATAACAAAGACATTATATACATATATCAAAACCATATACATTATATCCATTCTATATCTAATCCTTAATATACAAGCCAATTGACATTTTTTAAAGATCAAAGAAGCTAAATTAATTACTTTAAAATAGTTATATTTATCATTTTTCTCCAAACTAATTTGTGTAATCTGATTTATAAATTTATATATAATTTAATGATACACGTAAATAAATTCTCTTAAATGGTTTATTTAACTTATTTAGTTTTCAGAGAGTATTTTATTCTGATCTTTTAATTTTTAAATGTATGAATATATATATAGCATATATATATATATATTCAGCTTCAGTGCATTATCTGTGGACGTGTTGGAATTAATTGTTATTGTGGTAGCTAGCTGGTGTGGTTCGTCTTTTGAAGAACAAATATCAAACACACAGATCACACTCAAGCCACGTGCATGTAGACAATTAAAACCCATTCATCCATCATCTTAACTTAATTAATATTTTCTCATGGAGCGTATTAATTATATAGGACTACGATTAGCTTGACATTACGGTATGAAACACACCGTATCTCATATCTATATGTGTCGCAGTTAAGTTGATGATCATGATGGGATCTGGTCTGCACTGAGATTCTCAATTCTGGATTTTAATTAATTAAATATATAATTTGTTAAAAAATTAATTAAATATGTAGACAACACATATATACATACACAGAGGGATGGGATGATCTGTAAAATGGACACTTGGGTACATTTATTCAAAATCTTACATATTGCCAATCAACTATTGGTGCACAACTTTAAAAACTTGTTCAAACATTGAGGATTCTGCGGTGGTATAAGAGTCTATTAATTTTTTTAAATAAATATTAAGGAAATAAAAGACATTACTTAAAAGAACAACTTCTAATCTTTATTATGAGAGTCATTTAACTTTTTTGAAGAAATTAAAAAGTTAATTAACTAATATATTTATCATTTTTCTCCAAACTAGTTTACGTAACTTATAAATCGATATATAATTTAATTATGCATATAAATATTTTAAAACATGCATTGTAATTAAGTGATTTATTTAATTTTTTTATCTTTCTAAAAAATGTAACTAACTCTTAAAAAGAGTCATAAGAGGTAGCATACAACTATGTGTATAGTTAAAGTAATGTGTTTGATTTCATTAATCTCTTAAAAAAAGTTAATTGATTTTTGTATTCAACAGTGGTAATTAACTATTTGCTTCTCTTTGACCCAAGTTTTTGAACATTGTATTCAGCCATTCCTTTCGATATTTAATATAAAAACAAAATAATTAATTATATATATAAATTAGTTAAGTTAGTTTTTTAATTTGTAATCAGAATTATCCCTTAATAGAAATCTCTTACAACATACAATCAATAAGATAATTTAAGATTATAAATTTTTTAAAGATAAAAGTATATTTCGATACTATATATTTATGAACAGCGAGTACTCCTTACAAAAAAACAAATCAAAACTTATAAACCATTGTATTAGAACTCTGGTAAATCATATTATTTGTGAATTATAAACGAGCAAATGCTCAAATTTTTATAAAAGATTAAATTATTCTTTATAATGTACAAGTCTTATGATTATTTTCTTAAATAAAAGAGTCAATGTTAATTACTAAATGGAATTATGCAGAGATGGTACGTGGAGGATTACTTCTGATAGGGCACACATGGCTCGGCAAGTATATGCAGCTTACGACTTTGCACCACCACCGACTTGGTTTTGTTCAACGCTGAGCCAAAAATAAAATTAATTAGTTGTAACACAAATATTTTTCAACATTAATATTTAATTAAACTCTTAAAATTTAATATATGCAAAAATTGATATATTATTCAAAATTTAATCAACTAATTTTTATAAAACAAAATATAATTTATTAAATTATATTATTTTATTTTATTTTAATACAACCCTTCTTATTCCAATTTAATAAATCACTATCTCTCAACTTTTTTTAACTTAATATTTGACACTTTGTGTGACCACCGACTTGGGTTTTTTATAATAAATATGTCTTGCTTTTTATAAAATATTTTCTCGAAAGCATGTTCCTATGTATAATCAATAGAAATACTTTTAATGTAATTAAAAAAAATAGAAATAAATTCAATAAAAAAATTATAATTTTGATAGAGTAAATTAAATTGGAGTTTTATATTTAAGACTTAAACGAAACAGTATTTATTTGGAAAAGTTTATTTACTCCTCAAAAGTATGTTTAACAGTGTTTTTCCGTAAAACGAGATAATATCCTCAAATATTTATATCGACTTACGTAAAAGTAATTCTTTATCGTATTTCTAAACGGACACACAGTTGTTTAGCTTATACGTTTAAAATTGTGACAGTATATTTTACAAAGAAAAGGGAGGTTGGTTGGGTTTTCCAGCCCAAAGCTTAAAAAGAGTCAATTAGAACGGTACTTTGTTTTTTGCCAGAACGGTACTGTACTTGTTTGGCAACATCGTTGTCAAAACGGTACACGTAAATCGAGATAAAACCATATCGAAATCCATAAAAACCATCTTGAAATCCGTAAAACCATCTCGAAATCTATAAAATATCTCAAAATCTATAAACTCATTTCTCCCAACGGAGTTCCCAAACAAGCACACTTACATTGTAGAGGGTGAGCACTCAATTGGTGACTCATGTGTTAATAAGGCCAATTTGTAATGAAATTTTTGTTACTAAATATTTCTTAAGCAATTTTTGTTGCATAGAAAGTTGTGTAAAAATGTTTTAAAATTAGGAGATAAAAGCGCACCTGTTTAAAAAAAAGTGAAAGATAAATATAGAAGTTATATAATCAATTAGTACCTTGTAATACATGTTGTTTTATCCAAAATATCTCATTTATAATAAGGATGAAAGCCCCAATAAAAATATGCGATAGATAAGCAAAAGCAATTTGAAAAAGTTATAAATTACTTTCGTAAGTTAAATGGATTGAAATAGTACATTTAAAATCAAAATAAATTATCTCAAACTAGCTCTAGAAAAATAGCTTATAGCCATTATTCACAGATTGCAGCTATGTTATATACGAGGCTACATACATAGCAGAGTTGTTACGGATTGTATTGAGGTTGTGAGTCTAGTTACTCGGGGTGTGACATTAAGCACCCTTTCAAAGATATTGTGGATATGAAGCCTGGATGATGATAGACAGAAATTGAAACACTGGTTTTCATCCGGTCCTGAGAGATAGCAATATATTAGCTGACAGGTGAGCCAAAATGGCTCATGCCCTGATAGGAAACTTTTGTATCTATGAACATTCACCGCCTCCCTTACAACAGTTGGTGGTGGATGGGGTGATTATGGCCCTTTGATTGAATTGTAATGTTGTATGGTAAGTAAAGGACTCCAGTTTTACATTAAAAAAGCATCTTGCCAGTTTTGTTATAATGCATTTATTTTTAAAATGTTTGTTTAATTCTAAGGAACACGTTTTCACAATTTTATAGGGGATTACAGAATAACTTTTAAAGTTAGTGTTCTTAGATGCAATTCGGATCATATAGTGTTGGAGCAATAATAAAAAAGAGCATATAATTTAAAATCTTTAAAAATGTTTATCCTTTTCATCTTACCATTTAAATTGGTATAGGTTTTTGTTTTCAATCACTTGACGTTATTGATAAGTGTGGTCATTGCATTAAATGATTGCAACAACGTGTGTTTGGGAATACCGTTGGGGGAATGGATTTTGCAGATTTTGAGACATTTTGTGGATTTCGAGATGGTTTTACGGATTTCAAGATGGTTTTTATGGATTTCGAAATGGTTTTTACAGATTTCAAGATGGTTTTGTCTCGGCTTACGTGCACTGTTTTGGTAACGGTGTAACCAAACACGCACGAAATTGGTTTTTTCCTTTTTGCCATTGTGATGAGAAGGAAAGATGATATACATGGAAGTCATGGGTTCATTGACCCCATTAAAAAAAAAAAAGAGTCATATATTTAACTATAATAAAATATAATTAATTATTGCTAAACTCGATTACATATAAATTAAGTTAGCAATAATTAGACACAAATGATACCTTTTCTGGGTAGTGATCAAGTTTATGTCTTCTTTAAGAAATCATAATTTTCCCTTTTTGATACCGAGATCTGATAGGAGAAGGAAAATAATGCAAAAATTTTAATGGAGAAAGTCCTAAAATATGCAGATATTTTTTTAATTTTTTTTAAAAAATGACATTATCATTACAGGGAAACTAATTGATTAATGCTAGACTCTGGTACATAGACGTACTAATTAAAGCAGTAATAATTAGCCACAAGTCACAAGTTAGAAGAATTTGGGAAATTTACTATAAGAAAAATTAACTAACAAAAAAAGTTTTAAAGATTGATAAATTTGTCATGATCCGATTGGTATTGACGGCTAATGAAGTTATTAATTATAACTAGACCTGCAGCTATTGCATAGACATAATGGTAATTTTATCAAACTTTAAAATCTTTTGTTTATCAATTCTCTTATTGGGATCTGATGGTAAATTTCTGAAGAATACCTCGATAAAAGATGATATTTTCTTTTGGGTGGATAAGTTAATTGCATTTATCCCCCAAAAAACAGAGAGATAAAAATGAATAAATGAAAAAATCTACAAATTCAAACATGTAAAAATTAACGAGAATCTTTCATATGCAAACAATAAAATTTACATTAATGAGAAATTATTATTAGGGAAATCTCCTATTAAAATTTTTATTGGTGGATCATTTCCACCAATAAAATTTTTAATGACAATGACAGATTTTTTCCCAATTTTTTATAAATCCCTAAATTATAGTAATCCATATATATAATAAAATTTTAATTTCGTTATAAATTAGGATAATAAATTTATTACTTTTTGACCAAAAAAAATTTATTACTGAAAAGTTGATCGTTTGTTTAAGTATAAAAAAGCAATAAAGAGTGAGCCGGAATACTTTCGCCTTCTCAGCCCCATAGAAAAAAAACGCTGTTTCTCTTTCTCTTCCATTTTCTTTGAGCTTCTGTGCCAGACAGTGCCTTCTTCAACTTCTGACTCTGAACTGTTCTCCTTCCTCCCTCATCTTCTTCACTCTGATTATTATGCAGCCTCGTAGTAGAGAAATGCAAGGAATAAACTCTCTCTTGAACTCTTCTCAGATTCCTCTCTCCGACCTCCATCACCAGATCCAAGATTCTCAGATGCATCCTCCTCCTTCTCATCACCTTACCAACCCTACTTCTTCTTCCTCTCACTTCGACCCTCCTTCTTCCCACGACGATTTTCTCGACCGAATGCTCTCCAACCTTCCATCTTCCTCTTGGCCGGACCTTAACCCCAAGCCCTTCTGGGACGATACGCCCCAAGCCGCCGAGAATGTCGCGTTTCAGTACGACGAGCAAACCAGCCTGGCTTCCAAGTTCCGAAACCACCAGATCAGTAGCGATGGTGGTAACCCCTCTACCAAGTCGTCCACAGCGGCTTTGATGCTCCAGGCTCAGCATCAGCTTCTGATGTCCAGAGGTCTCGCCGGAGCCGGAGACTCAGGCCTCCTTCCGATGGGCGTTGACCGCTTCAGAAACGACGTTGTGGATGGGTCGTCGTTCAAATCTCCTAACCCGGTGAGTCTCATGGTTTCCAAAACGTCAGGTACATATATGGACAAATTAGTTTAATACAGTGTAGTTTTCACTGAATTCTATGGACGTTATTATAGGGAAGTAAGGTTTCAGTCCAAGCGCTGTATAACGGCTTCGCCAGTTCTCTGCATGGCGGTGGCCAAGTTTCGAATCAGACTCAGCAATTTCCTCATCCACAGGTTTTTTTTCTACCACTTAATTCCTTCACTCTCTATTCAGAAGTAGTATATATCTTAATTCCTTCACTCTCTATTCAGAAGTAGTATATATGATTATCGCTTCATTCAAATTGGCCGTGATATTGTATTTTCCATTTCATCCTTCGCTTAATTCGTTGAAGTAATGAGAGTATCGAATCAGGGCCAGAATCTGGGAGCGACACCAGGCGGCGCAACGACCCAAGTCCAGGCGAGCAGCGCTCCGGCACAACCGAGGCAGAGAGTTAGGGCAAGGAGAGGTCAAGCGACGGACCCACACAGCATAGCGGAGAGGGTACTGTAACTGCAAATTCCTCTGACTTTTCTTTCCCTTTGCTTGCTTCATGAAAGCGTGTTTGGCTGTCCAGAAAACGGAGCCAGCAATAATTTCAGATGTCATTTTCCGCATCCCACAACTTTTTTCTTTTTCCACAACAACGTCCAAGGACGAGGAAGAGGACGACGATTTTCGTCTCTCACCAGGGTCCACGGCGAAGAATATCTTTTCCCCTCACAAAGTATTCTTTTACAGAAAAAAAAATATTACTAAAAACCCTAATAAAGCGAGGGAATCGCTTTGTTTTCTCCCGTTTTTCTGGGCAACCAGAGAAAAAAGAAGAAGAAGAAGAAGCATAAGGGTTTCTGTATCGGTTTCTCACTTTCTGGTGCTGTTTGGGAATAATGTGTGTGTATGTGTGTGGCAGTTACGAAGGGAGAGAATCGCAGAGAGAATGAAGGCACTCCAGGAGCTAGTTCCCAATGCCAACAAGGTAGGTAACTTAATTATGCTTAATTAATCACTAAATATTATTTTAATTTATTATATTAATATTAATACGTCATTTCAATTTTCAAACACTGACCCCTCCAACAGAACCGTGATGAACGGGAAGTCCGTAATGTAATGTAGTAGTGGTGGTCACGTTCAGCCGTGAGACCCGAAGCCACGTATGTGTATGCACATAGGTTGATATTATGAAGGAAAACAAAATAAAAAATAAATATTATTTTTTATAAAAAAAATAGGATTGGACGACGCTTGAGTGATTGCAATTTTCAAATGGTAATCCTTGTGTTTGTGGAATGACAGACAGACAAGGCGTCGATGCTGGATGAGATCATCGACTATGTGAAGTTCCTCCAGCTCCAAGTTAAGGTGAATTCTCTCTCTTAACGGCGCAGCGGAGAGCTCCGTCAAAGAGGTCGCCTCCGTCTCGAAGCCGTGATGACAGCGTTAACGGAGTGCTGACTTTCGGCGCGAGGTAGAGAGTAAAATGACAGAAAGAGACAAAAGATAGAAAAGAAAAGGACGTGGATTTGGTTAATGCTACATTATTATATTATATAAAAAAGGGGACGTCTAAAGTCTACGAAAATAATGCGTCAGGGGGGTTTAAACGACGCCGTATTTACGTAGACTTTGGCTTACGGACGCCAACGGTTTGTCATGTGTAGTGTAGTGTACTCCAACAGGGAAGAGAAACCATCCAGCCTCCTCCAGTTTTTTTGCAATCAG